>MU260068.1:642500-900000 GCA_020310875.1 Ceratopteris richardii
AGATAGATAGATAGATAGATAGATAGATAGATAGATAGATAGATAGATAGATAGATAGATAGATAGATAGATAGATAGATAGATAGATAGATAGATAGATAGATAGATAGATAGATAGATAGATAGATAGATAGATAGATAGATAGATAGATAGATAGATAGATAGATAGATAGATAGATAGATAGATAGGTAGATAGATAGATAGATAGATAGATAGATAGATAGATAGATAGATAGATAGATAGATAGATAGATAGATAGATAGATAGATAGATAGATAGATAGATAGATAGATAGATAGATAGATAGATAGATGGATGGTAGACGGATGGATAGATGGATAGAGAGATAAATAGATAGATAAATCTATAGTAAATAGATATTTAGATAAATAGATATATATAAAGTGATATATATAAAGTGATATATATATATATATATATATATATATATATATATATATATATATATATATATATATATATATATATATATATATATATATATATATATATATATATATATATAGAGAGAGAGAGAGAGAGAGAGAGGGAGAGAGAGAGAGAGAGAGAGAGATAGATAGATATTGTTTCACCACTCCATTAAACATCTATCCCATTGTATCAATAGTGACGATTGAACATTTAAGGAAAAGGAAACTTCATCAAATTTTCATTCCAAGTATGATTTTACCCAATTCTTGCTTAAAGACTAATGTTATAAACCAAAAATCAATCATTCACACAAAATACAAGCCAAACTCGATGTGAGATCATCAAATTAAAGAAATATGAAGTTATCAAAAAACACAACTTTTTGAGTATTGATGGCTGGAAACTTTGAACACTCATAATTCATGAATGTAGCAGCAAATTAAAGGATTCAAGTAACTAATCCATGCCATTTTTTATTTTGAATCAAAATATGATAGCATAAGTTACTTATCACAAGCAAAAACCAATGATGGAGCCTTTTTTAAACAGATGATATTTTTAAATCAATGAAAAGATCTTCAAATAGACTTACGAGCTTATCAATTATCTCACAAGCATCTCAACTCATTCTACACATGAATAATCAACCAAACAAAATACTGTGAGTCACACAAAATATCACAGAAAGGTGTCATACTGAAGAACGAGAAGATTGCCAAAGGAGGGGCTCTCTATTCTCAGAGAAGAAAGTATAAAAATGACATTGTGTCCCTCAATCCTTCTTTGCATTGAGTTTTATACTACTTTCGAAATGAACTAACTTCTTAACTTCTAGATTTTAAACTACTATCTCTTATTATTTGATGATTTCCTAACTTTGTACTTAACTCTTCCCGAAACTGTCAGTAAAGATGCTAGTGGCAGAAGAATGACCAACACCCAAATAAGCCATAAGGCATTTGAGCCACACACACTCAATTGTCATTGTGACAACTACCCTATAATCAACCTCATAGCTAGAAGTGGCCATAGTAGGCTACTTGTTGCTCAACCAAGATATGCATGAGCTACAAAGCATGAAGAAAAATCCATTGGTGGACACACAAGTGTCATAACAACTAGCCCAATCATAGAAAAAAAGCATCCAAATCTAGTGGTAGTGATCCTTCCTTGGGATAAAACAATCCAAGTAGCTAGGTACCACTTAAATAGTGAAAGATTTGCTTAACTACCTACCAATGCTTGACACATGAGCAATTCATAAAACTACTCATCCGTGAGACAAACAACTAAATATCTGGCTGAGTAATGCATAAGTAAATCAAGCATCCAATAACCTACTAATACAGAATAGCATGCAATTATGATCCATCTTCTCATGAACAATGTATGTCTGTAATATAATCAAATATGGTACTTTGATAGTGGGGCAACCAAACATATTACCTCAGAGTGGAGTTTCTTCACTTCACTTGAGCTTGCCCCTATAGGGAATACTATGACATGCATCAAATACTCCTCTTATCCCATCATGGGAGTTGGTAACATCATTTTGACTACTCTTGATGATAGTTGTTTTACATTGTCAGATGCTTTATTTGTGCTAGGGATCAAGAAAAATCTGTAATCAGTTTCAACATTAGCCAAGATCAACTTGGTTGTGAAATTTATTGATGATAGATGTACAGTTCATGATCTGTCAAATGGAAATGTCAATATTGCTTTTGGCATTTTCTATCGTGGGTTGTATAAGCTCATAGATTATTCAAAATCTGTGAATGATTCAGCATGTGCAATTCAAGATTCTCAGGCTACGTCAGATGCAAAGCTTTGGCATGCATGCTTTGGTCATCTGAATTTTGCTAGTTTACTACGCTTGCAAAAATGTGAAATGGTGTCCTCTTTGACCAAACTTGAGGCCCGTTCGTTGAAAATCTATCAACATGTAAAATGGGCACCCTCCATTGTGATCAAGGAGGGGGGGATATATGTCTTCTAATTTTAATGCATTTTTGGTAGAACGTGGGATAAAACATCAGTGTACAATGCCATATACACCTCAACAAAATGGAGTTGTTGAAAGGAATAATAGGTCACTGTAAGCCACCGGATTGGCAACTGTAAATCCTTTTCCTTTTCATATTCTGCACGAATCGAAAGGTCGCTGCGAGGAAATGTAATTTCTTATAAATCAATGAAAAGGACGCTTCGGTGACGACCAAAAGAGTCACCAGACTGTCTGTCTGGTTGATGATGTCTGTGTAGTTTCCGTGGTGTGTTGAGAATTCTGAGTTGTACTGCTTTTGTCTATGTTACTTATAATAGTTTATGTTTGGGTCAATTCTTTAAGTTAAATAACGTAAGTCTGTATTACAGTAATGAATAGTTTCTGTGTTGTATGTTGAGAACGCATCAACTGAAGTGTAATCGGTAGATTGTGGAAGAATCTTATGGCAGATAGTAAGACTGTGAGAGCGTAACCAGAGTCTTGATAAGTAATTCGTATTGACAGAGATTTTTAACATTAAGATACGGTGATATGAGTGAGTTAATTGGGAAAATCAAGTATAGGGCCTCTGTTTAACAGACCCCTTCCACTCCCAAGAACCCGAATAGAGTTTAAACGTGTCTCTGACAGCAAAACCCACATTTAACAGTCACTCATGGAGATGGCGAGATGTATGGTCAAGAGTTAGGCTTTACCACATAGTTTCTGGCTTGAGGTTGTTATGTGTGAAACATATGTACTTAATAGGTGTCCTACTAGAGCATTGTCGTCTATCACTCCATCTCTCGCTCATTTTCTTGTCTTTGGTGGTCTCACATATGCATTAGTGTTAGAACAACAATGCAGGAAATTGGATGATGAAGCAGTGAAATGTATTTTTGTTGCATACAATTATCAAAGCAAAAGCTATTGTCAATCACTCCATCTCTCGCTCATTTGCTTGTCTTTGATGGTCTCACATATGCATTAGTGTCAGAACAACAATGCAAGAAATTGGATGATAAAGCAGTGAAATGTATTTTTGTTGCATAGAATTCTCAACGCAAAAGCTATTGTCAATAGCATCCACATAATAAATGCATTTTGGTGAGTCATGATGTTGTTTTTGTGAAAGACGTGCCAATTCAACCATTACTTTCATGTACTAAGGAGTCACTAGTTAGCTCCAAAGATGTGCATGACACTTTGCTTCCTCTTTTTATAAGTGGATAGTCCGGTGCTAGTCCAAATGAGGCAATTTATTAGCCTTTTTAGGTTCCACATGATGATGAAGATCATTCCATTTGTGATGCAAATTTACATGATGCACTTATTGATGGGAGTTCTGATATAGAGGAGGAAAAAAATTGCCTAAATGTCTAGTGCAAACTTTGCGAGATGCCCATTCTTCATTTTGCACAAGATTTTTAGACTCTAATTTGGGTGTAGAGGCCTCCATAACCAACCATTCTATCCTCTTTTTTCTTTGCCTTTTTTGCAACCAATTTTAGACAACTATTTATGCCATGATCATTTCCTTAACAATATTTTCAAAACAATTTTTGTTTTTCTATTTTCTTATCGTCTTTGTCATCCTTCTTTGATTATGCAGAATTAGCAGATTTCTGCTTACTAGTAGATGAGCTCCATTTACCTTTTGTTGATATATTTAGGTAGTGATGTGTGTGAACACACTAGGACCGCTGGGGCACTTTTTTCCCTCTTTAGGAGGTTTTTTTCCCCGGCTTGTATATACGCCTATTGCCCTAATGGGCTACTTATCTTTGTACATTCTCTAGTAATTCATTCAGTATTGTGTGTTTGTGCTCCAAGCTTCTTCTTCTTCCTTGTGTTGTTCGCGTGCTTCCGCAGACGTCTAACTCCAACAATTGGTATCAGAGCAGGTCGTCGCTTCATCTAGGGTGCCGTCGACACTGCTCCGTTTGCAGTCTCAGATTCGCACGAAATTTGTTGAGCATACTCAGGGTGATTCAGAGATCAAAACAGCTTCGTTGTGTGGTGCCGAAATCACAATCTGAGCTCATTTCGGCCTCCGAACGCACTATCACAATGCTTATGTAGGCTATTTTGTCTTTTTGTGCCAAAGGTATATACCAGTTTCTGTTCGCCAGTTTAAGCGTCTCAAAGTTTGCTACAGGTTTAGCAGAACTCGTATGGGCAGTTCCATTCAACTTTTTGAGATACAGTCAATTTTCTGCATCACGGTATTTTAGTCACCGGCCATGGCTGAAAGCAGTGATGTATTCCGTATGTTGGCTGTTGAGGATAAGTTGGATGGTACCAATTACCCATTATGGGCTTATATGATGCGACATGTATTAGTTGCAAAAGGATTATGGAACATTGTGCAGGGTGTTGAAAGACGTCCTGTTACACCTGTAACAATAGGTACTACAAATACAGGTGTTGGAGTTGATGAAGATGGTGTCGAAGATGATATAGTGCATATTCCTGTTCGTGCTACTGTTTTTGTTGCACCTACTGCAAAGCAGATTCGCTGGGATGGCAAAGATGCCCAGGCACATGCATTGATAGCTTTGTCTATCAAATGTGCCATTATTCCTCACATTCGCTCTTGCAGAACAGCGAAGGATGCTTGGGATACACTTACCACATTGTACCAAGCTAGGAATGAGGCTCTTGTTGCTTACCTCCGAAAACAGTTGGAGAGTGAGCACATGAATGAAGGTGATTCTATGGACAGTTTCCTAACAAAGATCAAAAACTTGAAGGAACAGTTGATTTCTGCTGATGAAGTTATAACAGATAGCTCACTTGTGCAGACCGTTCTGAATGGTCTTCCTGATTCATATCAGAGTTTTGCTTCTACTCTTCGGTTGATGATGAAAGGCAATCCAAATGCCTTGTCATTTGAGGAGTTAGTCTCTGTTCTGTTGCAGGAGGATCAATCCAGGCAGAATAGGTCCATTATGCGTGTTGCAGATCAAGCTTTCTTGGCTAGTCAGAAGGGCAAAGGAAAATGGAGTTCTTCTACTAGTAAGCAGAAATCTACAAATGTTGCACATTCGAAGAACCAAGACAAAGATGAGAAAAAAGTAGAAAAGCAGAAATTGTTTTGTAAGTACTGTAAAGGGAATGATCATATCATAAAGAACTGTCCAAAACTGGCTGCAAAAGAGGCAAAGAAGAAAGAGGCTGGAATGGTTGTTGCAGAGGCCTCTACACCAAAAACAGAGTCTGCAAATCTTGTGCAGGAAGAAGAATGGGCGTTTACTACTGTCTGCAGTTTTGATCCATCTTCTCATGAGCAGTGCATGTCTGCAGTAGACTCAGATGTTTGGTATTTTGACAGTGGGGCGACCAAACATATTACCTCGCAGCGCAGTTTCTTCTCTTCACTCGAGCCTGCCCCTACAGGGAATAACGTTACATGTGCCAACAACTCCTCTTATCCTATTATGGGAGTTGGTAAGATCATTTTGACTACTGCTGATGGTAGTTCTTTCACTTTGTCAGATGCTTTATTTGTGCCAGGGATCAAAAAGAACTTGTTACCAGTTTCTGCATTAGCCAAGATTGGCTTGGTTGTGAAATTTGTTGATGACAGGTGTATAGTTCATGATCTGTCAAATGGCAATGTGATTATTGCTTCTGGCATTTTATGTCGTGGGCTGTATAAGCTCATAGACTATGAAAGATCTGAAAATGATTTGGCATGTGCAGTAAATGATTCTCACGCTATGTCAGATGCAAAGCTTTGGCATGCATGCTTTGGTCATCTGAATTTCGCTAGTTTGCTACGCCTGTAGAAATCTGAAATGGTGTCCTCTTTGCCCAAACTTGAGGCACCTGGAAAACATGTTTGTGAAGGCTGTATTTTGGGCAAAATGCAGCGTTCCTCCTTTCCAAAAGATGGTTCAGTTCGGGCTACACAGAAACTGCAGCTTGTACATAGTGATGTATGTGGTCCTATGCAAACACCCTCTTTTGTAAATTACCCTTACTTCGTGACTTTCATTGATGATTTTTCCAAGCATGCATGGGTATATCCACTCAAGGCAAAGTCTGAAGTGTTCATGTGCTTTAAACAGTTTATTGTTTTGGTTGAAAATCTGTCAGCATGTAAAATGGGCACCCTCCATTCTGATCGAGGGGGGGAATATATGTATTCAGATTTTAATGCATTTCTGGCTGAACGTGGGATAAAACACCAGTGTACAGTGCCGTATACACCTCAACAGAATGGAGTTGCTGAACGAAAGAACATGTCACTCATGGAGATGGCGAGGTGCATGGTCAAAAGTCAGGCTTTACCACATAGTTTCTGGCTTGAGGCTGTCATGTGTGCAGCATATGTATTGAACAGGTGTCCCACTAAAGCGCTGCAGTCTATCATTCCATATGAGGCTTGGCATGACTGCAAGCCATCTATTACTCATCTGCGTGTTTTTGGTTGTTTGGCATGTGCACTAGTGCCTGAACAACATCGCAGAAAATTGGATGATAAGGCAGTAAAATGTATTTTTGTTGGGTACAGTTCTGAAAGTAAAGGCTATCGTTTGTATCATCCACAGACTAAACGCATTCTGGTTAGCCGTGATGTTGTCTTTGTGGAAGATGCTATTCAGCCATTGCTTTCATGTACTAAGGAGACATCTATTAGCTCCAAAGACATGTATGATACTTTGATGCCTCTTTTTACAGGTGGATAGTCTAGTGATGGTCCTAATGAGGAAACTTCTCAGCCTTTGCAGGTTTCGTATGATGATGCAGATCATTCCATTTCTGATGCAGATTTACATGATGCACTTGTTGATGAGAGAGATGATATTGACCAGGCAAAAACTATGCCAAAATGGCTGGTGCACACTTTGCATGACAGCAGATTAGATGCACCTTTGTCATATCGTACTCGTTCAGGATCTCATAGTGCCTCCTTTGCATCAGATTGCTATGCTATGGCTGCGTCTAGTCTCTGTGATGAGAATGAGCCTGTTTCTTTTGATGAAACACAGAATTCAGAAAATTGGATGGCTGCTATGCAATCTGAATATGATGCTATAATGAAGAATGGTACATGGTCTTTATGTGACTTGCCTCCTAGCAAGAAGGCCATTGGCACTAAGTGGGTATACAAGCTGAAGCGTAAACCTGATGGTACAGTTGATAGGTATAAGGCTAGACTTGTTGCAAAGGGTTATGCGCAGGAAAGAGGCATTGATTTTGATGAGACCTTTGCACCTACATGCCGTATGACTACTGTTCGAAGCATTTGTGCACTTGCAGCCCATCATGGTTGGAATGTACATCAGTTGGACATTAAAACAGCATTTCTGAATGGTGACTTGCATGAAGAAGTGTATGTTTTTCAGCCCCGTGGCTTTGTGCAGAAAGGGCATGAAAACCAGGTGTGCAGGTTAAAGAAGGCATTATATGGTTTAAAGCAAGCACCACGTGCTTGGTATGAGAAGATACATGCCTATCTGGTTGCACATGGTTTTGAGAATAGTCCAACTAAAAGCACCTTATATGTTAAGCGTGCTAATGATGTGCTTCTGATCATTGTTGTCTATGTTGATGACATGCTGCTCACTGGTCCTATTGAGAAGCATATTGCTGATTTCAAGGCTGATTTGCATGCCTCATTTGAGATATCTGATTTGGGGCATTTCCATCACTATTTGGGCATTCAATTTATGCACGTTGATGGTGGAATGGCTTTGTGTCAAACAAAATATATTGACACATTATTGCAATGTTTTGGCCTTGAAGATTGTAAGCCTATTGCCACTCCTATGGAGACAGGTTTACAATTGAGTCTTCATGATGCTCGAGATGCATTTGATGTTGTTCTCTATCAGCAAGCTGTTGGATGCTTGATTTACTTATGCATTACTTGGCCAGATATTCAGTTTGTTGTCTCACAGATGAGCAGGTTTATGCATTGCCCAGGAGTCACGCATTGGAAGGCGGTTAAGCGCATCTTTCGCTACTTGAGTGGTACTCGGCTACTTGGGTTGTTTTATCCCAAGGGGGGATCACTACCGCCAGATTTGCATGCTTTTTCTGACTCGGATTGGGCTGGTTGCTATGACACTCGTGTGTCCACCAGTGGTTTTTGCTTCATGCTTGGTAGCTCATCTATATCTTGGTTGAGCAAGAAGCAGCCTACTATGGCCACTTCCAGTTGTGAGGCTGAGTATAAGGCAGCTTTCACAGCGACTGTTGAGTGTGTGTGTGGCTCAGACGCCTTATGGCTGATTTGGGTGTTGGCCAGTCTTCTGCCACCACTATGTTCACTGACAGTCAAAGCGCATTGGCAGTTGCGAGGAACCCTGTGTTCCATGCTCGCACTAAGCACATTGAGGTGCATAATCACTATGTCAGGGAGAGGTTCTGTTGGTGCAGACCAATCACCAATTGAAGTTTGGAAGACAAAAGAATGGAGATAAGATCAAGTCTTGAAGAAAATAAGGTGGTTACATTCACAGGATGAATGATATGTACACATATGTACATTAGTGAAAACATAGATCACTTATACTTTTGTTTAGTTATAAGCTTGTACATATTTGCCTATAAATACTTTTGAAAAATGTCGGGGCAATAGAGGAGACAGTAAGAGAGTATGAGAATAGTGCATTTGTAAGTTGTAAGACTCATTAGAGTTCATAGGGATGAGAAGAAGTCTCTCTCATAACTTAATTGTAATTTTCTGAGGAATAGAAAAAAGTTGCGCCCGAAGTTTTCGTGTCTTCTCCTTCTGTGATAGATCTTTTGAGGAATGCTTTTGTACAAGTCTAAGTCTAGAGTTGATTGACCTCTGTGCAAAATTTCAGCTTCCAATTGTAATCAGGTTAAGAGAATTGTGTGTAGGAACATTCATATGTAAAGAATGTTCACAGTCTTCTAAAACAGGCGCAGATTTCGAATTCAGGAAAATGATCAGTGCTCAGTGCACAGTGTAAAGTTTTACACATATAATAGCTCAAAATCTAAGTTGAGAGATAAGCTATCTACAGCTAAAAGGATTTGATCAAACGGGTTCAACATTCGGAGAACCAAAGTTAAGAAGTTAGGGGTGTCCAAATCGACTTCACAGAATTGCAGATTTAGACATAGGTAACTTGCTAAGTAGATTTCTCAAGATCTACTGAATCTTTTGGAGTGATTTGACTTGAAGGAGGTGCGCAATCTCTAGGCGACACCTTGTGCAAAGTTTCATAAAAAACTTTACACAATTACTCAGTCAATTAGAAAGATTTCTGCAGCAGACTTTCTGAGTGATCTTCTTCTTCACAGTTTATGAAGAAAGTTAATAGTTGATTTGTAATTCTCAAAATTAGAGGAAGTCTTGACTTATTCTTGATATAGAGGTGCTCTAACTTTGAGAATAAGTTGTTCTTTTGGAGATTAACACTCTCCATCAGTGGTATCAGAGCAGGAAGCATCAGAACTGAAGAAAGGAGGATCCCGACTGCTGCAGCTGCAAATATTTTGATATCAGAAGGTTCAAGAGGTGAAAGATTGAAGGCAAAGCCTGAGAAGGAGGTCATACGACATCAAGAAAGACAAAAGGAGACTTATTCGAAGTAAAGGTAACCTTATACTTTATAAAGCTTGAAGGATTCAATACACAGGTGAAGAAAGGATGGGAGATTCTCTTCAGATAGAGAAATTGGATAGAGAAAACTATCCTGCATGGTCAATGAGGATGGAAGCTCATCTAATGAGCAAATATTTGATAGCTTACATTACAGGTGAAGAAGAAAAGCCACAGTTCAGAGATCCTAGTGTTCCAACTAGGGAAGAATTATCAGATTTGAAGAATTGGATGAAGAGAGATGCTCAAGCTAGGAGCATTATCTATATGGCAGTCAATGATTACTTGCTACCTCACATTAGAGGTCTTGAAAGTGCAAGTGATATTTGGAATGCTTTGGAGGAGCATTTTCAAAACACCACAAAGTCAAGAAAGGCATCCTTATGGGCAGAATTTACCACCTTCAAGAAGAAGGCCTCTCAGTCCATCTCAGATTATGTAACTAGGATGAAAGATATTGCAGATGCTTTAGGAGCTGTTGATGAAGACATAGAGGAGGATAAATTGGTAAGGCAGATTCTCACAGGTTTGAGAGGTGATGACAAATGGAAGCCATTCATTTTGTCTACAGAGTTATCTCTTGATCACTTCACTCCTGATTTAAATCAGTTGTTAGGTCACATGCTAACCTTTGAGCAGGATGTCAAAGGTGATGTTGACAAAAGTACAGGTCATGCAATGTACTCGAAGGACAAGAAGAAAAACAACAAAGGAAAGCAACAAGCAAATGAAGAAGAAGGCACAACTAGTCAAGCCAACTTCCTAAGAGGAAGAGGAGGTGGCAAAGGTAGAGGAAGAGGTAGGAGTAACAAAGATGGAGTAAAAGCTTGCTGGATTTGTGGTAAGACAAATCACTTAGCAAATGATTGTTGGCATAATACTCAGAATAGTGGTGGATATAATCAGAACTATAATTCAAGAGGAAGAGGTGCCAGAAATCCAAGAGGTAATTTCAGAGGTAGAGGTAGTAGGGGTTACTTTGGAAGAAATGCAGGTAGAGGATTCCAAAGTCAACAATACAATAATACCTACTACAACTATGCTTCAGATCAGAAGGAGGATTCAACATTGATAATGAATGCAACTTGTGAAAGGCAAACTGAAGACCAAAGAGTCTTCTACATTGACTCAGGGTGTAGCAATCACCTGAGTGGTAACATAGCTTTGATGACTAATTTGGAGAATAAGGTATCTAATCATGTTGTTCAAACAGGTGACAATACAAAGCACAATGTGAAATCAATTGGATCAGTGAAGGCCAAGGATGGTAGCACCTTGTTGAGTAAGGTCCTGTATGTTCCTACAATTCCTAAGAATCTAATCAGTGTAGGACAAATTGTTGAAAAAGGTTATGAAGTTAGGTTCACTAATGAAGGAGTGTTTGTGGAAGACCCTAGCAATGGGTATAAACAAATTGTTTTAAGGAAGAAAGAAGGAAGATTGTTCACATTGAAGATTCAAGGCAATGTTGGTCAAGCCTTGTTCACTTATGGAGGACAAAAGATCTCTGAGTTAGATCTTTGGCACAAGAGACTTGGACACTTCAATGAAAGAGGTATCAAAGATATGATTAACAATGGTTCAGTGCTTGGATTGCCTAATCTTGTAGGTCAACATATGACATACAGATGTGAGGCATGTCAATTAGGTAAGGCCCATAAACAATCCTATTCCAAGCATGGTTTTATGTATTCAGAGAAACTTGAGTTGGTACACACAGATGTGTGGGGACCATCAAAAGATTTCAGTATCAATGGCTCAAGGTACTATGTGATTTATGTTGATGATGCTACCAGATGGATCACTATCTATGTGATCAAGGATAAGTCAGAGGTATTCAATACTTTCAAACATTATCATGTGTATGCACAGAGAATTACAGGACATAAGTTGAAAAGACTAAGGTCAGATGGAGGGGGAGAGTACTTCTCTAATGAATTTAGTGATTACTTGTGGAATGCAGGTATAAAGAGGGAAGTTACTTGCAGGTACTCTCCTCAACAAAATGGTGTAGCAGAAAGGAGGAATAGAACACTTGTTGAGTTTGCAAGGTCTATGTTGAAGGAGAAAAATTGCCCTAATTATTTGTGGGTTGAAGCTGTAAACACAGCTACTTATCTGGTCAATAGGCTACCATGCAAAGCTTTGCAGGGTATGACACCTTATGAAGCTTTGTGGGGTAAGAGACCTACCTTGGATCATTGTAAAGTGTTTGGGTGTTTGGCTTATGCATATGTGCCATCACAATTAAGGCACAAATTGGAACCTAAAGCTGAAAGGTATGTGTTCATCGGTTATGATGATAAGCATATGGGATACAGGTTGTTGAATCCATCCACAAAACATTTCCTTGTATCAAAGGATGTTACATTTGATGAGCAAGGTACTTGGTATGCAGGTACAATTAACATTAATGCAAGAGATGAAGAAGTTGTGAGTCAAAAGAAAGGTAAATCAAAGATTCAAATACTTGATGAAGAGGAGAATAATGAAGTGCAGGTTGAAGTTGAAGAAATGCCAAGATTTGATCCTGAGTGTGATGAACCAGAGACATCTAGGAGTGGAGAGCTCAGAAGGTCATCAAGACAGAAGTGGCAACCTACAAGGTATAGCTATGATACTTCTTTTTTGACTACAAAGGATTATGCTTACATGATAAAGGCAGATGAAGACCCTTCTACATATGAAGAGGCAAAAGGTAAAGAAAATTGGGAGAAGGCTATGCAGGAAGAATTTGATGCATTGATGGAAAATCAAACATGGGATTTGGTTCCTAAACCAAATAGTCAGAAAATCATTGGATGTAAGTGGGTTTACAAAACCAAAAGATTTGCAGATGGAAGTGTGTCTAGATATAAAGCTAGACTTGTTGTGAAACGGTTTGCTCAGACATATGGTATTGACTATGATGAGACCTATAGTCCTGTGGCAAAGATGACAACCATTAGAACACTCATAGCTATTGCAGCATGCAAAGGTTGGAAGTTATGTCAATTAGATGTAAAAAATGCTTTTTTGAATGGTTATATTTCAGATGATGTTTTCATGGAGCAACCTCAAGGATTCAGAGATGGAAGATATCCAGATTATGTGTGCAAGCTCAAGAGAGCTTTATATGGCTTGAAGCAGGCCCCAAGGGCATGGAATTATAGACTTGTAAAGTTCTTGAAAGAACTTGGATTTCAAGTATCAAAGGCAGATAGTAGCTTGCTTGTCAAAGCAAGTGATGATGGGTTCATTTACATGTGCATTTATGTTGATGATATAATTCTTACAGGAACAGATGAGAAAGGCATTCAAAGCCTAAAGAAGCAAATGGAGAAAGAGTTCAAAATCAGTGATTTGGGAGATTTGTCATACTTCTTGGGCATGGAGATTTCATACACTCAACATGGAGTGTATGTGACTCAAGAAAGGTATTTGAGAAACTTGTTAATCAAGTTTAAAATGAATGATTGCAGGATAGCACCTACTCCAATGGAGGTGAATCACAAATTGAGCAGATATGGTGGAGAAGAGTTCAAAGACATGAAGCTCTATCAGAGTTTGGTGGGTAGCTTGATTTATGCTACATTAACAAGGCCTGATTTATCATATGCAGTTGGAGTGTTGTCTCAATTCATGCATTGTCCTAGGAAAGAACATTGGATTGCAGGTCAAAGAGTGTTGAGGTACATTAAGGGTACACTCAAAGAGGGTTTGTATTATGGTTTTACATCAGATACAAATATCAAAATATATAGTGATGCAGATTGGGCAGGTAATCCAGATGATAGAAGGTCAACCTATGGGTACATGTGTTATGTGGGAGATAAGTTGATTTCTTGGTGCTCAAAGAAGCAACATACAGTTGCTTTGTCATCTACAGAAGCAGAGTACAAAGGCATGGTTGAAGCTGCAAAGGAAGTGATATGGCTTAAGACTCTCATGAAGAGTTTTGACACTATACAAAGCATACCTATCATTTATGGTGATAACATGAGTTCATTGTATCTAGCTGCTAACCCTGTTTTTCATGCCAGGACAAAGCATATTGAGATTCAGTATCACTTTCTAAGAGAGAAGGTGATGGACAAAGAGATTGAAGTTATACATACTTCAACAAAAGATCAGATAGCTGATATGCTAACCAAGAGCTTGGATGGACCAAAGTTACAGAAGTTCAAAGATATGGCAGGCATAAAGAAGATAAGAGAAACCTCAATTGATGATTGAGGGGGAGCTGTTGGTGCAGACCAATCACCAATTGAAGTTTGGAAGACAAAAGAATGGAGATAAGATCAAGTCTTGAAGCAAATAAGGTGGTTACATTCACAGGATGAATGATATGTACACATATGTACATCTTTTGTTTAGTTATAAGCTTGTACATATTTGCCTATAAATACTTTTGAAAAATGTCAGGGCAATAGAGGAGACAGTAAGAGAGTATGAGAATAGTGCATTTGTAAGTTGTAAGACTCATTAGAGTTCATAGGGATGAGAAGAAGTCTCTCTCATAACTTAATTGTAATTTTTTGAGGAATAGAAAAAGGTTGCGCCCGAAGTTTTCGTGTCTTCTCCTTCTGTGATAGATCTTTTGAGGAATGCTTTTGTACAAGTCTAATTCTAGAGTTGATTGACCTCTGTGCAAAATTTCAGCTTCCGATTGTAATCAGGTTAAGAGAATTGTGTGTAGGAACATTCATATGTAAAGAATGTTCACAGTCTTCTAAAACAGGCGCAGATTTTGAATTCAGGAAAATGATCAGTGCTCAGTGCACAGTGTAAAGTTTTACACATATGATAGCTCAAAATCTAAGTTGAGAGATAAGCTATCTACAGCTAAAAGGATTTGATCAAACGGGTTCAACATTCGGAGAACCAAAGTTAAGTAGTTAGGGGTGTCCAAATCGACTTCACAGAATTGCAGATTTAGACATAGGTAACTTGCTAAGTAGATTTCTCAAGATCTACTGAATCTTTTGGAGTGATTTGACTTGGAGGAGGTGCGCAATCTTTAGGCGACACCTTGTGCAAAGTTTCATAAAAAACTTTATACAATTACTCAGTCAATTAGAAAGATTTGTGCAACAGACTTTCTGAGTGATCTTCTTCTTCACAGTTTATGAAGAAAGTTGATAGTTGATTTGTAATTCTCAAAATTAGAGGAAGTCTTGACTTATTCTTGATATAGAGGTGCTCTAACTTTGAGAATAAGTTGTTCTTTTGGAGATTAACACTCTCCATTAGGTTCTCTGCTGGGGAGATCAGCTTGGCATATGTGCCCACGCACGAGAACATGGCTGACCTTTTCACAAAGGCTCTGCCTAGGGAGAAGTTTGAAGCTTTCCGCAAAGCTTTGGGCTTACTTCCTTTTGTGGAGTGATTTCCACATAGCTTGGCACTTCCTTATACATGAGTGCCAGCTCCTTGTTCACCGCATCACTCCCAGGGGGGATTTGTTGATATATTTAGGTAGTGATGTGTGTGAACACACTAGGACCGTCGGGGCACTTTTTTCCCTCTTTAGGAGGTTTTTTCCCCTGGCTTGTATATACGCCTATTGCCCTAATGGGCTACTTATCTTTGTACATTCTCTAGTAATTCATTCAGTATTGTGTGTTTGTGCTCCAAGCTTCTTCTTCTTCCTTGTGTTGTTCGCGTGCTTCCGCAGACGTCTAACTCCAACACCTTTTCCCTTCTGACTAGCTAGGAAATCTTGATCTATGACATGCATAATGGACATCTTCTGCCTAGACTGACCTTCTTGCAATAGAACAAAAAATAACTCCTCAAATGTTAAGGCATTTGGATTTCCTTTCATTATCAATCGAAGAGTAGAAGCAAAACTCTGGTATGCGTCTAGAAGACTATTCAGAACAGTTTGCACAAGTAATTTGTCTGGCAAGACTTCATGAGCAAAAATCAATTGCTCCTTCAAATCTTTGATCTTTGTCAAAAATTGACCATGGAATCTCCTTCGTTCATGTGCTCACTCTCCAACTTTTTTTGGAGGTAAGCGACGAAATCTTCATTCCTTGTCTGGTATAAAGTGGTAAGTGTATCCCAAGCATCCTTTCCTGTTTTGTAGGAGTGAATCTGAGGAATAATGGCACGTTTGACAGACAAGGCTATAAATGCATGTGCCTGAGCATCTCTGTCATCCCAACGATGTCGATCTGCAATAGGTGTAGTAGGAATCACAACACAAACAGGAACCTTAAGAGCATCATCTTCAATGCCATCCACATCACCTTCAGTAACTATATTTGCAATTGTAGTAGGATGTTTTTCAACACCCTCCACAATATTCCACAGTCCTTTTGCAACCAATACATGACACATCATATATGCCCCCGATGGGTACTTGGTACCATCCAACTTATCCTCAATAGCCAAAATACAAAACACATCACTACTTTTAGCCATGACCACTGACTAAAACACCTTATGCAAAAAAATGAGTGCATCTCAAAAAGTTGAACATAACTACCCTATTGAGTTCTTCTAAACCTATAGTAGACTTTGAGGCGCTTATACTGACAAATTGAAATCTATATATATGTTTGGAACAAAAAGACAAAATTGCATGCATAAGCACTATGATAGTGCATTCAAAGGTCAAACCAAGCTCAGATCATAATTTTGACACCACATAACGAAGTTGTTTTGAACTCCTAATCGCCCGAGTATGCTCACCAATTTTCATGCAATTATAAGACTGACTAGAGGGGTATGAACAATGCCCTAGATGAAGTGACAACCTGCTCTAATACCAATTATTGGAGTTAGAGGCTTGCAAAAGCATGCAAACAACACAAGGAAGAAGAAGAAGCTTGGAGCACAACAGACAATACTGTATGTATTACCAAGAGAATGTACAAAGATAAGTAACTTATTCGGGCTATAGGACTATATACAAGACAAGGCAAAAAAACCTCCTAAAGAGGGAAAAAAGTGCCTCGATGGTCATAGTGTGTTCACATGCATCACTACCAAATTATATCAACATTATTTTGTTCTATAATTGAATGTCTCGTTCTCGATTTTAGATGATTTGATTTCTACTATCCATTTTAGATTATTTTCATATTGTTGGTCTTCCAAAGTGGTAACAACCATGTTTCTTGTTGTTCCTCTTGATCATCTTGAGTAGCTTGTATGCCAAAACCCATTGACACATTAAAAAAGTCATCTAGGTGTGCTTTTCTTTTTGTTATTTCAAAATTTACTTTCAAATTCTTCTAATTTGTTTTGCTTCTTGGGATGACAACTCAATACCATGAAGGATATGATAGTCTTCAATGTCTCCCTCAACTTCTTCAAATACTTCCTCTTCCTTAGCTACTTGAAGAATGCACATGATTTGGTCCATGCTAGGTATTAATATTGAACGCCCTTGTAGTAAGTTGGGAGGTACTTCCAATAAAAGTGTAGGAGGTTGCTCATAATGTCTGTCATCCTCATCATCCTTCTTCTTTTTAATCTTCTTTTCTTGTTTCTTTTCTTGTTGTGGTTCCATCACTTCCTTCTCCTTTGATGGCATTGCTTGTTTAACAATTTTAGGCACTATATTCCTTTGCTCTTTGGCCAAGCACAGAATCTCAAACAACTTCTTCAATTCCTTGTCTCTTTTCACAAAATTTGCTTTAGTCTTTGCAATTATCAAGTGCTTCTCAAACACTTTTATTTCCTTTTTTCTCCAACTGGTGTCTTTCTCTGAGAAATTTTCAAGAATCTTTTGGTATTGTTGTTCTTTTTTCTTCCTTCATGGTTCTCATACACTTTTAATTCCTCTTCTGTCCAATCTATGGCTCTGTCAGAAATTTTCAAGAATCTTTTGGTATTTCTCTTCATATTTCTTCCTTTTATCCTCACTCCTCTATAGATAATAAGTATACAATTTTTGTTTTGTAGCCATGGAAGGGTGAGGTGCCACATCTACTTGGGCTTCTCTTTGAGCTGCTACTACTTCATCTTTAGTGGGTTCTTTTAGATTCATTGCTTCTTTCCTTGGGTCTTCCTTAACCCCAATTCTTATCATGTCATCCTCTTCCTCAGCTATTTTCAATCTCTTCTTGAGAGGTCTTGCTTTTGCTAGTTCCATCACTTTAGGCAAGGATTTGCCTACAAATTTCCTTGTAGCTACTTTGGAGTGGTGTCCATTTCTTTTCTCTTCTTATCCATGAGCTTTTTGGTTGATTTGCTTGAAGTGAAATGTACTTGCCCAATTCCCAGTAGCTAGGTATTGGTTCTAATTCTTGTTCTTCCTCCAATGTTGTATAATGATTCTTGTGAGAATCTATCCTCCTAGGAACTTCTTGTCTTTCCAATGGGTTGCTACTTCATATATGTACTTTAATATGTAGCTTGACATATCCATTTTCTTAGCATTCCCTCTATTCATGAAGGCAAATCTTATCGTGTTATGTGGTAGTGTATGACTCTTCATGAGGAGAAGTTTTGGTGGAAGAACCTTACAACCAAATTGACAGCTTCTGGTTCAAAATTCGTGAACTCTTTGATGTCTTTATATATGTCCATCCCATTCCTTATATCATTGATATTATAATTGATTCTTTTCTATGATTTGAGAGCTTTCTTGATTAGTTGTTGATTGATATGAAAGCCTTTATACACTCCTTCAAAGTATGTTACATTACACCTAAGATATTCCTTTTGGTAATTCTCATTCTAGGTGCACTTGTCTACTGACTCCATAAATCCAATACACCTTTGTATATCAATCATTATTGTGGCTAGGTCCAAAAACCCTTTGATGCCCACCTGCTCCCATACTTCCATAATATATACACTCTTATTTAGCTTCTGGATATCCCTAGTCACAATGGTGAATTTGAAGTTCCCTAATTTGACCAAGTATATGTACTTGTATAGTCTTGCTAAATGCTTCTTGGCTTCATTAAAAGTTTCTCGTGCATCAAGGAACCAATGATCCCTGGCTAGAGTCATCACCATGCCTTGGAGCATTTTGTGAGCCATCCACAAAGACCAATTTTTCTCGTCATTATTCTCTATCATCATTCTTTTTAATTTTTTCTCAAAATTCAAGATTCCAACAAAACATCACAAAAAGTACCATATATATATATATATATATATATATATATATATATATATATATATATATATATATATATATATATATATATATATATATATATATATATATATATATATATATATATATATATATATATAGAGAGAGAGAGAGAGAGAGAGAGAGAGAGAGAGAGAGAGACAATAGGCTTGAATGATGTGTGTGTGACTCTCCTCCCATCCATATATATCCTCTGTACTTTAAAAATAACAATGATGTACTCTAAAAATAGCAATGATCTAGAATAGTCGAGTGTGAACATGTGGCCATCATGAAACACGTATTCCCGTTACTACCCAAGTACCTCCCATTACTACCAACATATCTTAGGGTCTTGGGACCTTGACTAGTTGGCCCTTGTCCCTCACACATATGGACTGATCCCTGTGGATCAATGATCCCTATGGATCAAATGGACTCATCCTTATGGATCAATGTGTGACACTCTCTCCACCTTCTAAAGATCATTGTCCTCAATGATCAATGAGAGAAAGTACTTGCAAACCAGAGCTTTTGGTCCCCAAGTAGAGTTAGTAAGTGGTAATCCTCTCCAAACTACTAGATACTCTTGGATGTCACGATTCCTCAATCACTTCTATCTTCGATCTAGTATGCTGTCTAGAGAATGATCGGTGCTATTACTTTCCTGCAAAGAAACAATACCTTCTATTAGATTATCCGCCCTGGAAATATACTTCCGAAGTTTACTGACATGAAACACTCGATGCACTCTACAATTTGGAGGAAGCTCTAATCGGTATGCAACTTCACTTAGCTTTTTAACTCTCTTCCAAGGTCCACAAAACCTTGGTGATAGCTTATTACACTTCCCTATGGAGAGTTAAGTAGATCTTGTTGGTAACTGAAGAAAGACTTTGTCTCTCTCCTCAAAGGATCTAGGATCACCACTACTCATCTTTAATGACACCTTCCGTATGTCAAATGCAAACATCCAGAAGTGTCCTTTGAATCTGACATCCCTATCTGAAACTATGGATGTCAGTTTCTTATGCAATATGAAGACATGCTTGATAAACAACTCTGCTACCTGTGGAGCTTCTATCATCTCCTACGTGAGTATGAAATGAGCCATCTTGCTTAATCAGTATACCACAATTAGGATAGTATCCCGCTTCCTATGGGTTTGTGGTAACCTGACTATGAAATCCATGGACACTCTATCCCATTTATGATCTGGAACCTCTAAAGGATGTAAAAGACCTGGTGTCTTCATGTTTTTTGCTTTGTTGACTTGACACATAAAGCATTGTGGAACATAAGTGTGGACATCTCAGGCTATCCAGGGCACCAAAATGTTCTTCTAACAAGCTATATTATCTTGTTAACACCTGGATGTCCTATGCAAGGCACATCATGGTTATCATGCATGAATTTTCTTCTCAAATCTTGAGGATCTGGTGCGCAAAACTTTCCTTTCCATCTAACTATTCCATTCTCTTGTGAGAAACTAGAATACAAAATGGACTTGTGCGCTCTACTAGGGGAAGAAACAATTGAAACTATCACGTCTCCTATAATAGAGTAGTCACTGATGGCTCGAATGTGGATCTTCCACCTGTGCTTCCTTTATCTCTTGAAGCAATGAGCTTTCTAGAATTGTAAAGCTCGTTTGATACATTATCCATGACAATGCATCAACAATTATATTCTCTTTGCTCTTGTATATAGGATTTCCATATGAAACTCTTGTATGAGCTGAGCCCAATGAGCCTATCTGCCTCGAAAATCTGGCTAACTACAAAACTACTTAAGTGTATGGTGATCTGTGTATTCCTTAAAGTCTACACCATAAAGATAGTGTATGTAGACTTTAAGTGAATACACCACTGCATATAACTCTTGTTCATGCAGTGGCCTTCCATCTTGGCTCGAAACTGTCCCTTTGGCTTATGCCACTAGCATCTGTCTCTAACTCAAAGAGTTTCTGTGGATCTATCACTTTGAATATAGGAGCCTCTGAAACACTTATTTTTTAGTATCGAAACTATATTGTTGCTCTTGCTTCTATGCAAATGGAACTTTGCCTTGGAGCAAATTCATCATAGATGTTGCTATTGATGAATATGAAAAGATGAATTTTTTATAGAAATTGAAAATTCTTATAAATGACCATAACTGGTCCTCATCTTGAGGAGTAGGCCAAGATAATATAACTAAAACCTTCTTGGGATCCATCTAAACCCCATCAGTAGATACTCTATTCTCGAAAGACACAACTGAGTTTTCTTTGGATTAATTGAGACCTATCATGATACAAGCCTTTTCTCAATGAAACATGAAGAAACAAGAAATGTTTAATTTGTTATATATTATTGAATGCATATGCATACTAATTTTCTAGAAATTTCAGCACTATAACGGTGAAAATTTGATGTATGTCAAATGTCAAATATTAGAAGATGCCTTTAAATCATATGTTGTAAATCTGGAATTCTGGGAACCTGGGATATGAATGAGCCTTAATGCATTGATGCCAAAGATCTAAAGTTCTGAAACCAAAACCTTAGTGCTCTGATACCAAAACCCTAGAGCTCTGATACCAAATGTTGGAAGTGAGGTAGGCCCTTAGGCTCATGTCACAGGTCCATGGTTCCATAGTTCCATTCATGTACAACATTAATTCTAGCAATCTTCCATATTGACAAAACATGAACATACCACAACTTAATCATACAGATGATGAGACAAAGATAGAGAAAGAATAGACGACATGTGTAAGGTGTTACGTAAGCCATCGCTTACTCATAGTATCATATATACCAATGTTCAATGTACAATGTGGGAGCAAAACTCTCAACCACTCTATGTGATGAGAAATAGATGAATGAGTGAATGTACAATGTAACAAACATATTCAGATGTGTGGGCAATAATGTGAATATATATGAGATGTGTGACCTTATAGGTTATAGAAGAGTGAATATGAGTGACTAAAAGAGGAAGGATCAGTGTGAAACTGATGGTCAACAAACCTACATCTAAACTTAGGATATGGAAGACTCTAAGTTAGATATGTGTGTGAAAAGATCACATACTTATAAAGTAGCATAGAATGCTAACAAGTTTGCTGCCGAAAATCCTCAAACTCATGTGAACACACCTTCTCAAACAACTCATAAAAATATGCATAAAGCATATAAGTACTGATTCTCTTGTACCTATGCCGAATAGGACTCCTTCTGATATGAACGCCACAGCCTCCATAAACTTCAAGTAGTACCTGTGTGCATAAAGAGAATATGTACCTGAATACTTAACATAAGATGTGAATCTTATGTTAATCACCATCTAATGTCTTTGAAGTAGCCCGACATCTTCTGTGTAGAAGACAATCTTCAACCTAATATCTTCCTGTAGAAGATAATCTTCAAATACACCATGTAGATGGCCCCATCCAATGTCTTTGAAGTAGCGAGACATCTTCTTGTAGAAGATAATCTTCAACCTAATATCTTCCTGTGGAAGACAATCTTCAAATACATCATGTAGATGGCCGATCCTCACCATCAAGCTGCTAATGACCAAGTCTTCTTGCCATGAACAAGAGATAACCTCCTCTCCATGAGGTAGAGTGTGAGCACACCCTTCATCTTCTCCAAGAAGAATCACCAAGAAGAACTCCATAGCTGCTCCTCAACATGCTTCAAGTTAGCACCATGGCTGCCCCATGTGCTAGAAGAAGTACCACCTCTATTGAGGTCCAAGCTCTAGAAAGCTTGTGTTGATCCTAGGTGAAGGATGCATACAATGAGCCCAATACTCTCCTTATATAGTTTTGATTGTCCTCCAAAAGCTCCACGATCGCTATGTGATTGTATAAAGCAAAAGCTATCGCCGTCTGCTATTTAACGCAATCGGTCGCTGTACGCTATCCATATGCTTTTAAGAAAAGCTTGAATAAAAATTAATCGCGATCGCGCTGCTGGAGTGGGGAATTGAACCATGGTCGCCTGTATGAGAGGGCCTTCGCCTATCCATGGCGCCCAGCGCCTTGGTTGTAGGAGAGCAAGAGAACAAAGGCTCTACATGGTGGGCCGCTGCTACTGCTGCTGCTGAGATCGAGGTTCGAACTCGCGTCCATTGTGTGAGAGTGATCTCGCCTATCCAAGGCGCCCGTCGATATTTGCTAAAGAAGGGAATGATAAAATACACTATACTTGCTTTATAGTGGAATATTTTGGAGCAACCATTGACCAATGGATCTTGTGCAAGTGTTGACCAATTAGGCATTGTTTTTCCAACAATAAGCAATTTGAGATTCTTGTCGGAACATTAAGAAAAAACAGGATCAACAACTCATTAGTAAAGAGGAGCTAGATGAGATTATCAAATTCATTGAAACCGGAGAATTGCCCAAGCATATAAACAAGGTACAAAAGCATAGGCTAACAAAGAAGGCTCTACAATACCAACCCATAGGAGATAATCTCTATGATGAAGGTAAGGACCTCATCCTTAGAAGGGTCCCCACATCCGATGAAATAAAGAGCATTTTGGAATCTTGCAATGACCATGCATGTGGAGAACACTTCTCATATGAAATAACAATAAGGAAGGTACAAACAAGGTATACATGGCCAAAACTACATAAAGATGTTCAATATTGGTGTAAAACATGTAATAAATATCAAATGACAAGAAAAAAGTAACTTATGTATGAACTAAGGACACCGATCATCTCTTATGAACCATTTGGGAAATGGGGGATCGATGCAATTTAACCCCTACCAAGGACAAGCTCAGGAAAGGAGTATATCATTGTGGCAATGGATTACATGACTAGATGGACAAAAGTAGCCAATATTAAAAGGACAACATCACAAGATATTGAAAAATTCATTTATGATTTCATATGTTGTAGATTTGGAATACCTTTAGAGATAGTGCTTGATCATGGTCCCGGATTTAGATAAGACATTTTGAATGATCTATTAAGTAGACTAAACATGAGACATATATACTTCATGCCTTATTATCCTCAATGTAACGGTCTTGTTGTCCAAACCCGCATAGCCTAGTGGTTTGATGTCTTGAGTCTCTGGGAGGAAGTCGAGAGTTCAAGTTTTGGCTAAACATATCTATGAGTTCCTCAAAGATGAGTGCCTCAACTACCTGATGAGGTCGGTTGTGTGAGTGTATTTTCAATTCATTGTACTCTCAAAAAAAGATGTAAGAGTCTTGTTGAAAAGACCAACGGAATTATTTGTAAATTCATTAGTAAGCAGGTAAAGAAACATCCTACAAAATTGGGTAAAAACCTCACCGTAGCCTGATGGGCATATTGCACATCCTACAAGGCATCTTTGGAATTAACCTCATTTCACTTGGTATATGGACAAGAAGCCTTGCTTCCAACAGAAGGAGAAATTCTAAGTCTCTAAGTACTAAAGGAAAGTGGACAAAATGAGCATGAGGTCATCCAAAAGAGGCTTATAGATATACGAACTGGGTATAAAAAGCGAGCTTGTAGTGGAGCAGTACATGAATCAAACAAAGAAAAGGAGACAAAAATTTAACACACAACTTAAAGATAAAGGTTGATAGAAGGAAATCTTGTTCTAAGATATGAAAACCGGTTTGATAACAAGCATGACACAAAGTTCCAACCATGGTGGGAAGGACCTTTCTTTTATCGAGATAAAGTTCAAGAATGGAAGCTACCAACTTATGGATCTATCACGGAAAGTGCACAAGACCAAGGTCAACAGATGGAGGCTAAAGAAGTATTGGAAAAGGATAAAAGACATTGATGACTATTAGGCCGTCGGAAAGGAATGTAATAATACTTAGTAGAAACTGTCATTGCATGTCTGCAGTAGACTCAGATGTTTGGTATTTTGACAGTGGGGCAACCAAACATATTACGTTGTAGCGCAGTTTCTTCTCTTCACTCGAGCCTGCCCCTACAGGGAATACTATTACATGCGCCAACAACTCCTCTTATTCTGTTATGGGAGTTGGTAAGATCATTTTGACTACTGCTGATGGTAGTTCTTTCACTTTGTCAAATGCTTTATTTGTGTCAGGGATCAAGAAGAACTTGTTATCAATTTCTGCATTAGCCAAGATTGGCTTGGTTGTGAAATTTGTTAATGACAGGTGTACAGTTCATGATTTGTCAAATGGCAATATGATTATTACTTCTGGCATTTTATGTCGTGGGCTATATAAGCTCATAGACTATGAAAGATCTGTAAATGATTTGGCATGTGCAGTAAATGATTCTCAGACTATGTCAGATGCAAAGCTTTGGCATGCACGCTTTGATCAACTGAATTTTGCTAGTTTGCTACGCCTGAAGAAATCTGAAATGGTATCTTATTTGCCCAAACTTGAGGCACCTGGAAAACATGTTTGTGAAGGTTGTATTTTGGGAAAAATGAAGCGTTCGTCCTTTCCAAAAGATGGTTCAGTTCGGGCTACTCAGAAATTGCAGCTTGTACATAGTGATGTTTGTGGTCCTATGCAGACACCTTCTTTTGGAAATTATCTTTACTTTGTGACCTTCATCGATGATTTTTCCAGGCACGCATGGGTATATCCATTGAAGGCAAAGTCCGAAGTGTTCATGTGCTTCAAACAGTTTTTGGTTTTGGCTAAAAATCTGTAAGCATGTAAAATGGGCACCCTCTGTTCTGATCGAGGGGGGGAGTATATTTCTTCTGATTTTAATGCATTTTTGGTTGAACATGGGATAAAACACCAGTGTACAGTGCCGTATAAACCTCAACAGAATGGAGTTGCTGAACGAAAGAATAGGTCACTCATGGAGATGGTGAGGTATATGGTCAAGAGTTAGGCTTTACCACATAATTTCTGGCTTGAGGCTATCATGTGTGCAGCATATGTACTGAACAGGTGTCCCACTAAAGCGCTGCAGTCTATCACTCCATATGAGGCTTTGCATGATCGCAAGCCATTTGTTGCTCATCTGCCTGTTTTTGGTTGTTTGGCATATGCATCAGTGCCTGAACAACATCGCAGAAAATTGGATAATAAAGCAGTAAAATGTATTTTTGTTGGGTACAGTTCTGAAAGTAAAGGCTATTGTCTGTATCATCCACAAACTAAACGCATTCTGGTTAGCCATGATATTTTTTTTGTGGAAGATGCTATTCATCCATTTCTTTCATGTACTAAGGAGACATATGTTAGCTTCAAAGACATGTATGATACTTTGCTGCCTCTTTTTACAGGTGGACAGTCTAGTGTTGGTCCTAATGAGGCAACTTCTCAGCCTTTGCAAGTTTCATGTGATGATGCAGATAATTCCATTTCTGATCTTTGTAACACATTTCACCTGTGTATGCCCATTGCCCACACTATATAAACCAGATAACTCACGCTTAAGGAATCATGTCCACAATTCTGCTGCTCACTCCATGTGTATATTCATGTCAGATGCTAAGAAAGAAAGATGTTATGTTTGAAATTATTGTTATTGATAGAGTTTTTGTTATCTTTTTAGAAGTTAAGGCTAATCGGTTACCTGGAGATGTGTTATAGGGAGAAGACCCCAAGGCTCAGCAGATTCTTGATAGATGTCCTCCGATCAAGTCCTTGAAGGCCCAACTACTTGGAGGAGTATGAAGAAAAACTACATAGCTTGAGAAGCCTGCATCATATGTGACAATCATGCTAATATCTCTTTGTATGTTTTCTCCTCATAGAAGGTTACAGGCATACTATTGGCATATGTATCTTTGGTGCGTCACTTAGATGTTCTTGGAATAGACGGGTGAATGATTGACCATGGTTTCACACTTGCTTCTATTTTTATTAGGATGGCCCTCTTTGTGTGCCTCATGACAGAGGCTTAAATGTATGGGAGATTAGGTGCGTAATGCTTGTGGTTGGGGGGATTTTTTGATTGCCAAGCTCAGGAGGATGGTGTCCCTGCCCCACCGCTATAGAGGAAGTGTTCCTCCATTCCCTTGCATTATGCAGGACTGTGAAAACCTTGGATATGTATTATGCTTCTTCATGATGTTCTTTGTGTTGTGAGCATGTATACTTTGGGGGAAATATATATTTATGTGAATGTGCAGGTAGGGAGTGAAATTTTGGGTAAGCAGGACTTTTGAGTGTTGCAGATCTTAAAGTGTACATTTACAAAGCTTTTCATGTCAAGACCCTCACATGGGAACAATTTGGGGTGGTTGAACTTTGCATGTGAATTACCGAAACTATATATTTTTGTTCAAGACCAGTTTCATGATTAGCTGACTCCATCCTTACATAATATAAATGACTCATTTGGGTGCACATGAATTTTTCCTTCTGATTTTCTGCATTTATGTGATTAGCTCCAAGAACATTGGCCGCTCATAAGAAAGACCCACACTTGTGCATGAACCCCATGATTAATGATTGAACTTACTATCTTATTTTTGGAAGCATGTATTAGGAAATGTCCATGATTGTCGATGACTCTTGTCTATTCAAGTTGCATGACTAACCTTGTAGGACACATGGAACATGATTTATGAAATTTGGAATTCTAGTAGATGCACGGTTTGCCCTCTTGATGCATTGATATTGGTTGAGTTCTCATGGAAGGGAATAATTGTGTGATTTCATTTTATGTTTCATCACTCCTTTGATTGTTCTCATCACATTTATGTTGAAGGATACACATAACATACACACACTAAAGAATGATGAAAACATGTTGATTACATGCATGAGGCACTAAAGGAACCATATCACAGTTATGTTTTACTCTACAATGAGTCACACATACACTTGTGGTTGACTATGTGATTATTGTATGGTTAATCTATGAGCAATATGGAACACTATAGGGCACACTGTCTTTTGAGCTATATTTTTGGAATGCAGAAACAAGACAAATCTTCATGAGAACTCCTCTCTAGAAGAGCAAGTCTTGTAGGATTGGATGCTTCCTGAAGTGGAAACTACCGTTGGAATGAATGTGTATTGTCTGCTCTTTTTCAAAAACAGTCTACTTGCTTTATGTATGTTAATTTCAAGTTTGGGAGCTTCCTGAGAAGGCATTTCCAATCTTATAAAGGGCTGAACAGTGGGATGTATGCAGGGTTGACTGCCCCCAAAGGGGATTGTGTCGCTCAACATTGAAGAAATAAAGACTTGAAGATATGAAGACTTGAAGATATGAAGACTTGAAGACTTGAAGAAGTGCAGACTTAATGACCTGAAGACCGAGAGACCTGCGGACTAGCAGACTTGCAGGAAGATTTCTAGACTTGAAGACTCTAACTTGGAACAGTTCAGTTGTGTATGTTCCTCTTCTCTAGCTTTATTGGGTGCGACAAAGTCTTGGCGGGAGAGTGTTTGCTTATTGGGGTTGCTCACAGTTTGTCTTGTGCATAGACACCCTCTAGTACTCATAAAAATACCCCTTTTTTGTATAATGGAGATGTGTCCATGTGAACACTCCCTTTTTAATATTTCCCTTATGCTATGGTGTGGAAGCCTCCTAAATAATCCACCTTGTTTGCACATGTGAGGAAACTCCCACGTAGAAATCCCACACATATCCCTTCTTGGGATTTGTTTGTTACAAAAGAGATCTTGGAATCTTTTAAAGATATATTAGTTAGAGCTTGTTCATTTTTTGACTAGTCAAAAGGAGCACATGGAGGAACGTGCTTAGTCTATATATATAGAGCCTCATTTTTGTAAAGAAGAGAGCTCTTGGTTCGATGTGCTCTTCATGTACATATTCTTTATGAATGGAAGAACACTCTCTTTTACTCTTAGACTATGTACATTCTTGGATTTTGCCTTTGAGAGTGTGAGAGAGTAAGGTGTGTCTGTCCATGCTTATCTCTCCTTTGATGTGTGAGTAGAGTAGTTGCATTTCTTGTATTTTTCACATGAGACTAAGATCCTTGAAAACCCTTCTCTCCATGTTCTCATGTGCATGTCGCATAGCTTGGGGCTAATGGCCAATGGCATGAGCATGTTGGAGGTTGGGTTGGATGAGAGGAGAGTCTTTCTTGAGCCTTCTTCTTGTTTCCATGTAAGGTGGTGTGGGTCTTGGTTCCCATTGGGAGTACTATAACTAGAACATAAATAGATAGATAGACAGATGGATAGATAGATGCTTCGATATATATATATATATATATATATATATATATATATATATATATATATATATATATATATATATATATATATATATATATATATATATATATATATATATATATATATTTATATATATATATGGCAAAAGAAAAACCCAAAAGCATATTTTCTTGATAATATACTTTGGGATACGAAAATATTTAAAAATCATGTCCAAAATGCCCTATATATATATATATATATATATATATATATATATATGTGCCAAAAGAAAAACCCAAAAGCATATTTTCTTGATAATATACTTTGGGATAAGAAAATATTTAAAAATCTTGTCCAAAATGCCCAATATATGCAATACAATAAATATGGAGGATGAGGAAGACATAAAAAGCTACGAAAGTATACATACTCATTTATATATGATTTTCTTTATTGGCCGTTTCATCATGAGGTACATTGATATTTTGGAATTCCCATGTTCTCCTTGTAATGGACTTACATAGCTTGGACAAATAGTTTCATCCTTAGTCTTTGCCATTCAAAGTCAAGGATACTCTTCTTTGATTATTGATCTCACTATTGACATAATCGCAAATGTTGAATTGTGTAGGGATTAATCTAGAATCCATAACCTATAAGATATATGTCTGAATATGTCATATACTATACTATATATGTATGCATGTATATAATTACAAATACACATGTAATAATGTATGTATGTATGTAACATGCATGTATGTATGTATCACTTATATGTATGTATGCATGTATACAATGTACACACATGCATACATGTATGTATGTATATATGTATATATACAATGTGCATACATGCATACATGTATGTATGTATGTATATATGTATATATGTATATATGTATATATACAGTGTACATACATGCATGCATGTATGCATGTATGCATGTATGCATGTATATATGCATGTAGGTAATATACATACGAGTCACGACATGTCACACATCTACTTTTTATTCATAATATATGTGTGAAAATTTATGTATACATATAAAAGGATACACTTCATCATATAATAGCTATAAGGAGCCTAGGGAGCCAAAACATTGAAAAAAAAATCATGTTCGCAACATTTTAGCAACATCTTGGTCGAAATGTTGCTATGTTTCTAACGCGTTAGCAACACATTGCCTTGGACGTTGCTAACAACTATGTGATTCAACAAAGGGTTAGAAAGTGTGCTTGAGATGGACAAGAAGCAAAAGTGTAGGCATATTGGGGGACTTCAACCATGGTCACCCTCATGATAGGCAATTGGTCGATCAAAGATCATGCTACACAATGCTGCTTGTAATAGCTTTCCTTTTAATGGATTATGGAAGGCAAAACATGAAGAATCTCATGGCACATCATGCATGCCTCATGGGTTGCTGACAAAAGCAACAATAGAGCATATTTTCATATGACTCCAATCGAGAGTTGAACTCACGGGCTATCATTACGGAGCACATTCTCTATGCATAAAGTTCATGGAACTGGATGAACCCCACAAGATGATTTGTTACTTATATAACATATTCTGAAATAGAGGTGCAAAGCAGCAATAGTGATCCATTCAGTGAAAAGAATCGAATTCCTAGGACCACTCAAGTCAAAGATGGAAGTTTGATAGGCATGAGGTTACATCTGGGAATTGAACCCTTAACTTAAGGCTTTACCTCTATTCATTGAGCTAGAAGTCCTGAATGATTTGAATCACAAGAGATGTCTTGCAAAACAACAAAACAAAAACTTATACATGACAAGCTCACACATTGTCTCACTCATGTATTGAGGTCTTCATGTCCATCATAAAGTCAGATAGATGGTGTATCCATGTGCTTCATCTCCTATCACAATGTCCATATCGCGTAGATCTTAAATTTGTTCAAATTCGATCCGAGCAAACCCAAGAAAAGAGGTCAAAAGGAGCTTCTCCATGCTATGCGGATTAAAACCTAGGCATGTGTTTTGGTATTAGGATGGGTTGGCCAACATACCTTATGCCCAACCTTTCATGTATTATTATCGCTAAATATTTTTTTGTTTATGACATGATTTCTACATCATTTCCATTTGTATCTGCATGAGTGGATCTCCATTTTTTATACAGGACGCATTCCATTTCTATTTCATTTCCATTTTATATTGTATCTCTTTTGTATTTGGGTACTTTTCCATGTGCTTCTACGTGTCTATTCCTTCTTCTTTAAGGGGAATTATCCCCTATATGATGTACTTTGGAGATCCCCCTCCAACTCTATATAAGGATTGCCTCTGCCCCCATGTGTACTTAGTTAGAAGCCTGAGGAGCCTACTCCATGCTCTTGGAAAGCTCATTCTAATCCATGCGAGTTTTCCCATTTCATGGTCTACTCACTTTTGAGTCTCATACTTCTTCATTTTGTGAGTACACTCTTCTTTTCATTTTGTTTCTACACGTGTACCCTCTACATGGTATCAGAGCATTAGCTGGAGATCATGATAGTTATTTTGGTGGTGATTTTGCAGATTTTGGTGGTGGTGGTGCTTGAGTTTGGTGGTATGGCCTTCTCTTGATTGAGAGAGCCTCTTTATCCATTATTTTTACACTCTTTGGGGTCTTATTTTTCCTTTTCCCCACCCTCCCACCCTTCTCTTTCACCTTTCTTTGTGGTAGTTATCTATTCATTTGATGAGATTTTGAGGAGTTGCTATTAGGTCTCATGTGTTGGAAGTGTTTACAAACACTAGTGCTTTGGTGGCATTTTTGCATAGTTCTCCTTCACCATTTTCCCTCCTTCTCACTCTTTATGTGAAGACCTTGTACTCCTTTTTTCATGTGGCTTGTACTCCACTATAAACCAAGTCACTTTTTTGTATGTGAGCATCTTTATTCTGATTTTTGTCTATCCTTTCTATCGACAATCAGCTCTAACGGATTGAGGCAAGGCTTCAGTAAATCTAAAGAGAAATTTTAGGCACAGAAAGAGGCCTTTGTGGAGTGCATTCACTTGGGTGTACTGCTGTCGGAGACTCCGGAACGAGCATGTGAATGGATTTCGAATACCTGTAGCAGAATGCACAACAAATGAGATTCTGTAAGTAGCACACGAGAAACTTTGGATATCGAAAAGAGAAATAATGACAACCACTGAAGCACGAAAATGGGCATCAAGAGTTGAAAGGGATTGTAGTCCAACTTTGACACCATTCAGAATATCATCTGAACTATGTCATGCACCTTTTGATGCCAAAAAATCTGAGTGCAGACAATGCACATCGACATTTTTCACTCATCACAGCTCTTGGCTTCAACACCGTCAAAAAAACCACTGCTACAATGGTAGCCAATGACACTATTGTGGAGGTGGATGGTGAGGGCTTCACAGTGAAGCCAAGTACAATTGTTCCAATGTTGACCGTAACTACAAGGACAACTTGATGATAGAGCATGAGAGAGAGTGAGAGCGAAATCATGTTCGAATCGTTCCAATGTTGACCGTAACTACAAGGACAACTTGATGATAGAGCGTGAGACAGAGTGAGAGCGAAATCATGGGACTCTCGGGATGTGTTCCTCATCTGATGTGCAATTGGACAGAGGTGCACATTCATACACGTTCATAGTAGCTAGTTCACTCTTTGACAACCAAGCCAAAATAGAGAACTTGCACCATCTCCATTATCACAGGAGGCAAATTGGGTCCTTGACAGGAAGAGAAGTGGCAGGCTCCTTCGATGAGAGGGAAGCCAAAAGGCCATCTTTCTCACATATCAATAACTTACACCATCTCTTTGACCGACGATCTAGTGAGAGGAAGAGAGAGAGAGAACGTCAAGCATCTGCGTGCACCAGAATCTGTACAGAGAGAGAGAGAGAAGAGAGCATTTCCATGTCGAGAGTTCTCTGGCTCGGTTCAGACAGGCTGGCGGTACAAAGTCTGCCGCCAGATGTATATGTTTTATTGGTTGCTGAAAGGACCTGGCTGGTCCGGGGCCACCACAGAATGAGACGACCTGCCCCCCTCGGTACATATTTGTGCCGTTTTGACAGTGAAAGGTTATTGGTTCGTTCTACTCTCCAGCCAATAAAGTTATGTAAATTTTTGTAATGTTTTAAAGTACTACCGCTTTGTGTGAATGACATGAGATGACACTCACTATGACTAGGAAAAAAAGTGCCACCCTGTGTGAACTCACCCTCTGTTTTGTTTCATTGTGACATTCTTCATCTTCCGCAAAGTAGCTGATAGCTTTTCTCCGAGCTTCGCGAGAACTATCTTTGTAGCGTTATTTACCTGATTCTTCTACAATGACTTTGGCTATTCTTTGGTGTAGAGAGAGAGAGAGAGAGCATTTTGGATGACATCATATATGATGTCAGTTTCCTAAATGAACATTACTGTACAATGCACCTAGCCAAGGTCTTTGCAAGTGCTCCATAAAATAGAATAGTGGGACCATTGAGAGTTAGGAAAGGTAGAAAAGAAATCCGCGCTACACCCATTGTATTTTGCCATTGAACAAGAAAAGACATCACAAGTGATGTCAAAGTAATCATTTCAATTAGCTTTAAGTTTGAGAGTTTATTTATCATACGTGATGTTTTTTCTCTTTCTATGTGAATTCAAGGATCTTTGGCAAGTCATACCAATTTCAAACCTACCATTAGAGGTATAGATTTATCATTCTCTCTTTTATATTGCACTCTCTCTCCATACCACTTTATTCCATCACAAAGGAACATTCTGTAACTTCTAAGGGTATGTTTACCCTCAATTTTAGCTTACCAAATATCATCCTTCCCCAATTGTTGCAGGCATTTTTGGTATACATTGAATTTTCTAACCTAAAGTTCACATCCTTATCTCTAAAGTTTGATTTGTATGTTTCACAAGGACCCAACCCTCACACTCTTTGGATCACCTTGGCACTACGTGCCCTACTTTGTGACATCCAATAAATAAAGAAAGACTCTATTTTGTGTGTAGTTTGCGAGGCTATTCTAAGCCCCCAAGTGTCTCTCAGTGCAACTTTAGGGCTATTTTAATCTCCCTCTCCCTCTCCAATGTGTCTCTCTCATAATCAAGAGTAGGGATACTATGAGCCCCTATTGTATAATTCATGGGTTCAGAAGGTTAAAGATATGAATTCTAAAGGTTAGAATATCATGTATGTTTGCCTGAGTTTAGCCCTTGAATTACCCTTGGAACATGCCTTGAACCTTTGGGTGAAACCCTTGGGGTATTTATTCATATGAGTTCCCAATTGAATGTTTCGAACCTTAGGCTTGATTTATCCTAAGGTGTGGGAACCTTATTCTTGGGAGAAGGTTATTTAGGAGCCACCTTGTGTGTACATGAGAGAAGAATCCTCATTTGATTTATAGGACATGTGATAGATCTTGGGAAATTAGAAGGCATGTGATCACCCTTGGGAAAGTGTCCACATGAGGGCCACTTGGATGGACAGTTGGCCAAACCCAAGGACATGCACCCCATTGGCCGAGAGGTATATATTGTTGGTGCATGAAAACCATCACTTGATGTTTTGGACAAAGGTTTGAAGTCAAAAGATGAAGCCAAAATCAATACATGAAGATTGAAGTTAGAGCATAATCATAGAACGAAGGCTTGTATATACATGTACATTAAACATGCTTATACTTTTGTAATGGTCATGAGTTTGTACATAATACCTATATATACAAGTAGAAAAGTCGGGGCATGTATGAGAGTTGATGAATTAGAAGTTGTAAGAGTCATTAGACACTTTAGAAGTGAAGTGAATAACTCTCATCATTCATATGTAAAGTTTTTTTGAGTAAAGGAAAAGTTGTGCCTGATATTTTGCTAAATACTCCTTCTGTGTTTTTCATCTTGTGAAATGCTTTTGTACAGCTCTAAGTCTATAGTTGAGTGACCTGTATACAAGTTTTCAGATCCTAATTGTGATCAGGCAGAGAGAATTGAGAGTAGGAACATTTGCATGTGTAAATGTGAAGAAGTGAAGATTGCTGCAGGTGCAAATTTGATGCTAATGTTTTGGTCAGTTCTCCTTCTATAGTGTAATCTCTTGAGGAAGCAAGCACACTCATTCTTTAAGTTGGAAGGTAAGCTACCTATGGCTAAAAGAATTTTAATAAACGGGTTGTAATATGAGAGAACTATGCATTAGAAGTTGGAGGTGTCAAAATCAACTGTAGAGAAGTACAATTTTAGGCATAGGTGAATTGTTTGGAGTAAATATCAAGATTTACTGAACCTTTTGAGATGTTTTAACTTGGAGAGGGTGCGCAATAGGTGACACACCATACAAAGTTTCATTAGAAAATTTACATATTTGATCAGGAAATGAGTGAGTTATGTACAACAGACTTTTCTGTGAAGTGACTCTCTTCACAATTAATGCAAATCTTGATGATTTGGCATTGGTCTTCCAAAATTGGTCAAGGTTTTAAGTTGTTCTTGATATAGAGTGCTCTAACATCAAGGATAACTTGTTATTTTGGAGATTAACACTCTCCATCAATGGTATCAGAGCAGGAATCATAAAAAATTGAAGAAAGGAGGACCCCGACTATTGCAGTTATACAGAAATCAACCTTTGAAGATTCAAAAGGTGAAAGTTTGAAATGAAAGCTAGAGAAGGAGGCTTGAAGTTATCAAGAAGACCAAAAGGAACTACATTCGAAGTAAAGGTACACTTATTTCTCATAAAGCTTGAAGAATTTAATACACAAGTGAAGAAAAGATGGGAGATTCTCTTCAGATAGAGAAATTGGATAGAGAAAACTATCCAGCTTGGTCAATGAGGATGGAAGCTCATCTCATGAGCAAAGGCTTGATAGGATACATTACAAGTGAAGAAGAAAAACCAGAATTCACAGATCCTAGTGTTCCAACTAGGGATGAACTCTCAGAATTGAAGACATGGATGAAGAAGGATGCGAAAGCAAGGAGCATTATATACATGGGAGTCAATGATTACTTGCTACCTCACATTAGAGGACTTGAAAGTGCAAGAGACATATGGAATGCTTTGGAAGAACATTTTCAAATTATCACAAAGTTAAGGAAGGCATCTTTACGTGCAAAGTTTACCACATTCAAGAAGAAGGCTTCTCAATCCATTTCTGATTATGTAGCAAGGATGCATTAGGAGCAGTTGGTGAAGATATTGAAGAGGACAAATTGGTAAGGCAAATCCTCACAGGTTTGAGAGGAGATGAGAAATGGAAGCCATTCACTTTATCTACTGAATTGTTACTAGATCATTTCACTCTCGACTTGAATCAATTGCTAGGACATATGCTAACCTTTGAGAAGGATGCTAAAGGTGATGTTGATAAAAGTACAGGTCAGGCAATGTATTCAAAGGACAAGAAGAAGTTTAATAAAGGTAAGCAACAATTGAATGAAGAAGATGGCACAACTAGCCAAACTAACTTCCTAAGAGGAAGAGGTGGTGGCAAAGGAAGAGGTAGAGGCAGAAGCAATAAAGATGGAGCCAAATCTTGCTGGATTTGTGGTAAGACAAATCATTTAGCTCATGATTGTTGGCATAATAATTAGAATAATGGTGGATATAATCAGAAATTTAACTCAAGAGGAAGAGGTAATAGAAATCAGAGAGATAATTTTAGAGGTAGAGGTAGTAGAGGTTTCTTTGGAAGAAATGCAGGTAGAGGCTTCCAACGTCAATCCTACAACAATACCTACCATAGCTATGCTTCAGATGAGAAAGAAGATTCAACCTTAATCATGAATGCAACTTGTGAAAGAACAAGTGAAGATCAAAGAGTCTTCTACATTGACTCAGGGTGTAGCAATCACCTGAGTGGAAACATAGCTTTGATGACTGATTTGGAGAATAAAGCAAGTAATCATGTGGTTCAAACAGGTGATAATACAAAGCACAATGTGAAATCAATTGGATCAGTGAAGGCTAAAGATGGGAGCACTCTTCTAAGTAAGGTTTTGTATGTTCCTACAATTCCAAAGAATCTGATAAGTGTAGGCCAAATTGTTGAGAAAGGTTATGAAGTAAGGTTCACTAATGATGGAGTTTTTTATGAAGACTCTAGCAATGGGTATAAACAAATTGTTTCAGGGAAGAAAGAAGGAAGTCTCTTCACATTGAAGATTCAAGGCAATGTTGGTCATGCCTTGTTCACTTATGGAGGACATAAGATCTCTTAGTTAGATCTTTGGCAAAAATGCTTGGACATTTCAATGAAAGAGGTAATTAAGGATATAGTTAACAATGGTTCAGTGCTTGGATTACCTAATGTTGAAGGTCAACATATTGTTGATATATTTAGGTAGTGATGTGTGTGAACACACTAGGACCGCTGGGGCACTTTTTTCCCTCTTTAGGAGGTTCCCCCCCCCCCTTGTATATATGCCTATTGCCGTAATGGGCTACTTATCTTTGTACATTCTCTAGTAATACATTCAATCTTGTGTGTTGTGCTCCAAGCTTCTTCTTCTTCCTTGTGCTGTTCGCGTGCTTCCACAGACATCTAACTCCAACAATTGGTATCAGAGCAGGTCGCCGCTTCATCTAGGGCATCGTCTACACCTCTTCGGTTGTAGTCTCAGATTGGCACGAAATTTGGTGAGCATACTGAGGCTATTTCAGAGATCAAAACAGCTGCACTATGTGGTGCAGAAATCGCGATCTAAGCTCGTTTCAGCCTCCGAATGCACTATCACAGTGATTGTGTACGCTATTTTGTCTTTTTCTACCAAAGGTATATACCAGTTTCTGTTTGCCAGTATAAGCGTCTCAAAGACTGCTATAGGTCTATCAGACCTCGTCTGGGCAATTCCGTTCAACTTTTTGAGATACAGTCAATTTTCTACATCAAGGTATTTTAGTCACCGGCCATGGCTGAAAGCAGTGATGTATTCCGTATGTTGGCTGTTGCGGATAAGTTGGATGGTACCAACTACCCATTATGGGCTTATATGATGCGACATGTATTGGTTGCAAAAGGAATATGGAACATTGTGCAGGGTGTTGAAAGACGTCCTGTTACACCTGCGACTACAGGTACTGCAAATACAGGTGATGAAGCTGATGGAGATGGTGTCGAAGATGATATTCTCCAGATTCCTGTTCGTGCTGCTATTTCTGTTCCACCTACTATAGAGCAGATTCGTTGGGATGGCAGAGATGCCCATGCACATGCATTAATAGCTTTGTCTGTCAAACGTGCCATTATTCCTCATATTTGCTCTTGCAGAACACCAAAGGATGCTTGGGATAAACTTACCACATTGTACCAGGCTAGGAATGAGGCTCCTGTTGCTTACCTCCAAAAAGAGTTGGAGAGTGAGCACATGAATGAAGGTGATTCTATGGACAGTTTTTTGAAAAAGATCAAAGACTTGAAGGAACAATTGATTTCTGCTGATGAGGTTATACATTATAGCTCACTTGTGCAGACCGTTCTGAATGGTCTTCCTAATTCATATTAGAGTTTCGCTTCTACTCTTCGATTGATGATGAAAGGCAATCCAAATGCCTTATCATTTGAGGAGTTAGTCTCTGTTCTGTTGCAGGAAGATTAGTCTAGGCACAATAGGTCCATTATGCGTATTGCAGATCAAGCTTTCTTGGCTAGTCAGAAGGGCAAAGGAAAATGGAGCTCTTCTACTAGTAAGCAGAAATCTGCAAATGCTGCATATTCAAAGAACCAAGACAAAGATGAGAAAAAATCAGAAAAGTAGAAATTGTTTTGTAAGTACTGTAAAGGGAATGATCATATCATAAAGAACTCTCCAAAACTGGCTGCAAAAGAGGCAAAGAAGAAAGAGACTGGAATAGTTGTTGCAGAAGCCTCTACACCAAAAACGGAGTCTGCTAATCTTGTGCAGGAAGAAGAATGGGCGTTTACTACTGTTTGCAGTTTTGACCCATCTTCTTATGATCAGTGTATGTCTGCAGTAGGCTGAGATGTTTGGTACTTTGATAGTGGGGCGACCAAACATATTACCTCGCAGCATAGTTTCTTCTCTTCACTCGAGCCTGCCCCTATAGGGAATACTGTCACATGCGCCAACAACTCCTCTTATCTTGTCATGGGAGTTGGTAAGATCATTCTGACTACTGTTGATGGTAGTTCTTTCACTTTATCAGATGCTTTATTTGTGCCAGGGATCAAGAAGAATCTGTTATCAGTTTCTACATTAGCCAAGATTGGCTTGGTTGTGAAATTTATTGATGACAGATGTACAGTTCATGATCTGTCAAATGGCGATGTTATTATTACTTTTGGCATTTTATGTCGTGGGATGTATAAGCTCATAGACTATGAAAGATCTATTAATGATTCGACATGTGTAGTTCATGATTTTCAAGCTATGTCAGATGCAAAGCTTTGGCATGCATGCTTTGGTCATCTGAATTTTGCTAAATTGCTACGCGTGCAGAAATCTGATATCGTGCCTTCTTTGCCCAAGCTTGAGGCACCTGGAAAACATGTATGTGAAGGCTGTATTTTGGGCAGAATGCAACGTTCCTCCTTTCCAAAAGATGGTTCAGTTTGGGCTATGCAGAAATTGCAGCTTGTACATAGTGATGTCTGTGGTCCTATGTAGACATCCTCTTCTGGAAATTACCTTTACTTCATGACTTTCATTGATGATTTTTCCAGGCATGCATGGGTATATCCATTGAAGGCAAAGTCCGAAGTGTTCATGTGCTTCAAACAGTTTTTGGTTTTGGCTGAAAATCTGTCAACATGTAATGGGCACCCTCCATTCTGATCGAGGGGGGGAATATATGTCTTCTGATTTTAATGCATTTCTGGCTGAACGTGGGATAAAACACCAGTGTACAGTGCCGTATGCACCTCAATAGAATGGAGTTGCTGAAAGAAAGAACAGGTCACTCATAGAGATGGCGAGGTGTATGGTCAAGAGTCAGGCTTTACCACATAGTTTCTGGCTTGAGGCTGTCATGTGTGCAGCATATGTACTTAACATGTGTCCCACTAAAGCACTGCAGTCTATCACTCCATATGAGGCTTGGCATGACTGCAAGCCATCTGTTGCTCATCTGCGTGTTTTTGGTTGTTTTGCATATGCATTAGTGCTTGAACAACATTGCAGAAAATTGGATGATAAGGCAGTAAAATGTATTTTTGTTGGGTACAGTTCTGAAAGTAAAGGCTATCTTCTGTATCATCCACAAACTAAACACATTTTGGTTAGCCGTGATGTTTTTTTTTGTGAAAGATGCTATTCAGCCATTGCTTTCATGTACCAAGGAGACATCTGTTAGCTCCAAAGACATGTATGATACTTTGATGCCTCTTTTTACAGGTGGACATTATAGTGCTAGTCCTAATGAGGCAACTTCTCAGCCTTTGCAGGTTTCATGTGATCATGTAGATAATTCCATTTCTGATTCAGATGTACATGATGCACTTATTGATGAGGGAGCTGATATTGAGCAGGCAAGAACTATGCCAAAATGGCTCGTGCAGACTTTGCATGACAACAAATTAGATGCACCTCTATCATATCGTACTCGTTTAGGCTCTCATAGTGCCTCATTTGCATCAGATTGCTATGCTATGGCTACATCTAGTCTCTGTGATCAGAATGAGCCTGTTTCGTTTGATGAAGCACAAAATTCAGAAAATTGGATGGCTGCTATGCAATCTGAATATGATGCTATAATGAAGAATGATACTTGGTCTTTATGTGACTTGCCTCCTGGCAAGAAGGCCATTGGCACTAAGTGGGTATACAAGCTGAAGCGTAAACCGGATGGTACAGTTGGCAGATATAAGGCTAGGCTTGTTGCAAAGGGTTATGCACAGGAAAGAGGCATTGATTTTGATGAGACCTTTGCACCCACATGCCGTATGGCTACTGTTCGGAGCATCTGTGCACTTCCAGCTCATTGTTGATATATTTAGGTAGTGATGTGTGTGAACACACTAGGACCGCCAAGGCACTTTTTTCCCTCCTTAGGAGGTTTTTTTCCCCCGGCTTGTATATACGCTTATTGCCCTAATGGGCTACTTATCTTTGTACATTCTCTAGTAATACATTCAGTATTGTGTGTTTATGCTCCAAGCTTCTTCTTCTTCCTTGTGCTGTTCGCGTGCTTCCGCAGACGTCTATCTCCAACAATTGGTATCAGAGCATGTCGTCGCTTCATCTAGGGTGCCATCGACACTCCTCCGTTTGCAGTCTGAGATTCGCATGAAATTTGGTCTCGTTTCGGCCTCCAAACACACTATCGCAGCGCTTGTGCAGGCTATTTCATCTTTTTGTGCCAAAGGTATATACCAGTTTCTGTTCGCCAGTTTAAGCGTCTCGAAGTCTGCTACAGGTCTAGCAGAACTCGTCTGGGCAGTTCTGTTCAACTTTTTGAGATACAGTCAATTTTCTGCATCAAGGTATTTTAGTCACCGGCCATGGCTGAAAGCAGTGATGTATTCCGTATGTTGGCTGTTGAGGATAAGTTGGATGGTACCAACTACTCATTATGGGCTTATATGATGCGACATGTATTGGTTGCAAAAGGACTATGGAACATTGTGCAGGGTGTTGAAAGACGTCCTGTTACACCTACAACTACAGGTACTGCAAATACAGGTGCTGGAGGTGCTGGAGCTGATGAAGATGGTGTCGAAGATGATATTGTGCAGATTCCTGTTCGTGCTGCTGTTTCTGTTGCACCTACTGCAGAGCAGATTCGCTGGGATGGCAGAGATGCCCAGGCACATGCATTGATAGCTTTGTCTGTCAAACGTGCCATTATTCCTCAGATTCGCTCTTGCAGAACAGCAAAGGATGCTTGGGATACACTTACCACATTGTACCAAGCTAGGAATGAGGCTCGCGTTGCTTACCTCCGAAAACAGTTGGAGAGTGAGCACATGAATGAAGGTGATTCTATGGACAGTTTCCTAACGAAGATCAAAGATTTCAAGGAACAGTTGATTTCTGCTGATGAGGTTATACCAGATAGCTCACTTGTGCAGACCGTTCTGAATGGACTTCCTGACTCATATCAGAGTTTTGCTTCTACTCTTCGGTTGATGATGAAAGGCAATCCAAATGCCTTATCATTTGAGGAGTTAGTCTCTGTTCTGTTGCAGGAAGATCAGTCCAGGCAGAATAGGTCTATTATGCGAGTTGCAGATCAAGCTTTCCTGGCTAGTCAGAAGGGCAAAGGAAAATGGGGCTCTTCTACTAGTAAGCAGAAATCTGCAAATGCTGCACAATTGAAGAACCAGGATAAAGATGAGAAGAAATCAGAAAAGAAGAAATTGTCTTGCAAGTACTGTAAAGGAAATGATCATATCATAAAGAACTGTCCAAAACTGGCTGCTAAAGAGGCAAAGAAGAAAGAGGTTGGAATGGTTGTTGCAGAGGCCTCTACACCAAAAACAGAGTCTGCAAACCTTGTGCAGGAAGAAGAATGGGCGTTTACTACTGTCTGCAGTTTTGACCCATCTTCTCAGGATCAGTGCATGTCTGCAGTTGACTCAGATGTTTGGTATTTTGACAGTGGGGCAACCAAACATATTACCTCGCAGCGCAGTTTCTTCTCTTCACTCGAGCCTGCCCCTATAGGGAATACTGTTACATGTGCCAACAACTCCTCTTATCCTGTTATGGGAGTTGGTAAGATCATTCTGACTACAGCTGATGGTAGTTCTTTCACTTTGTCAGATGCTTTATTTGTGCCAGGGATCGAAAAGAACCTGTTATCTGTTTCTGCATTAGCCAAGATTGGCTTGGTTGTGAAATTTGTTAATGACAGGTGTACAGTTCATGATCTGTCAAATGGCGATGTGATTATTGCTTCTGGCATTTTATGTCGTGGGCTGTATAAGCTCATAGACTATGAAAGATCTGTGAATGATTCGGCATGTGCAGTTCATGATTCTCAGGCTATGTCAGATGCAAAGCTTTGGCATGCACGCTTTGGTCATCTAAATTTTGCTAGTTTGCTACGCCTGCAGAAATTTGAAATGGTGTCCTCTTTGCCCAAACTTGAGGCACCTGGAAAACATGTTTGTGAAGGCTGTATTTTGGGCAAAATGCAGCGTTCCTCCTTTCCAAAGGATGGTTCAGTTCGGGCTACGTAGAAATTGCAGCTTGTTCATAGTGATGTCTGTGGCCCTATGCAGACACCCTCTTTTGGAAATTACCTTTACTTCGTGACTTTCATTGATGATTTTTCCAGGCATGCATGGGTATATCCACTCAAAGCAAAGTCCGAAGTGTTCATGTGCTTCAAACATTTTACATGCTGAAAATCTATCAGCATGTAAAATGGGCACCCTCCGTTCTGATCGAGGGGGGGAATATATGTCTTCAGATTTTAATGCATTTCTGGCTGAACGTGGGATAAAACACCAGTGTACAGTGCTGTATACACCTCAACAGAATGGAGTTGCTGAACGAAAGAACAGGTCACTCATGGAGATGGAGAGGTGCATGGTCAAAAGTCAGGCTTTACCACATAGTTTCTGGCTTGAGGCTGTCATGTGTGTAGCATATGTACTTAACAGGTGTCCCACTAAAGCACTACAGTCTATCACTCCATATGAGGCTTGGCATGACCGCAAGCCATCTGGTGCTCATCTACGTGTTTTTGGTTGTTTGGCATATGCATTAGTGCCTGAACAGCATCGCAGAAAATTGGATGATAAGGCAGTAAAATGTATTTTTGTTGGGTACAGTTCTGAAAGTAAAGGCTATCGTCTGTATCATCCGCAGACTAAACGCATTCTGGTTAGCCGTGATGTTGTCTTTGTAGAAGATGCTATTCAGCCATTGCTTTCATGTACTAAGGAGACATCTGTTAGCTCCAAAGACATGTATGATACTTTGATGCCTCTTTTTACAGGTGGACAGTCTAGTGCTGGTCCTAATGAGGCAACTTCTCAGCCTTTGCAGGTTTCATATGATGATGCAGATCATTCCATTTCTGATGCAGATTTACATGATGCACTTGTTGATGAGAGAGCTTATATTGAGCATGCAAAAACGATGCCAAAATGGCTGGTGCAGACTTTGCGTGACAGCAAATTAGATGCACCTTTGTCATCGTACTCGTTCAGGCTCCCATAGTGCCTCCTTTGCATCAGATTGCTATGCTATGGCTGCATCTAGTCTCTGTGATGAGAATGAGCCTGTTTCTTTTGATGAAGCACAAAATTCAAAAAATTGGATGGCTGCTATGCAATCTGAAACACATTATTGCAGCGTTTTGGCCTTGAAGACTGTAAGCCTATTGCCACTCCTATGGAGACAGGTTTACGATTGAGTCTTCATGATGCTGGAGATGCATTTGATGCTGTTCTCTATCAGCAGGCTGTTGGATGCTTGATTTACTTATGCATTACTCGGCTAGATATTCAGTTTGCTGTCTCACAAATGAGCAGGTTTATGCATTGCCCAGGAGTCACGCATTGGAAGGCGGTTAAGCGCATCTTTCGCTACTTGAGTGGTACTCGGCTACTTGGGTTGTTTTATCCCAAGGGGGGATCACTACCGCCAAATTTGCATGCTTTTTCTGACTCAGATTGGGCTGGTTGCTATGACACTCGTGTGTCCACCAGTGGTTTTTGCTTCATGCTTGGTAGCTCATGTATATCTTGGTTGAGCAAGAAGCAGCCTACTGTGGCCACTTCCAGTTGTGAGGTTGAGTATAGGGCAGCTTTCACAGCGACTGTTGAGTGTGTGTGGCTCAGACGCCTTATGGCTGATTTGGGTGTTGGCCAGTCTTCTGCCACCACCATCTTCACTGACAGTTAGAGCGCATTGGCAATTGCGAGGAACCCTGTGTTCCATGCTCGCACTAAGCACATTGAGGTGCATTATCACTACATCAGGGAGAGGTTCTCCGCCGGGGAGATCAGCTTGGCATATGTGCCCACGCAAGAGAACATTGCAGACCTTTTCACGAAGGCTCTACCTAGGGAGAAGTTTGAAGCTTTCCACAAAGCTTTGGGCTTACTTCCTTTTGTGGAGTGATTTCCACATAGATTGGCACTTCCTTATACATGAGTGCCAGCTCCTTGTTCACCGCATCACTCCCAGGGGGGATTTGTTGATATATTTAGGTGGTGATGTGTGTGAACACACTAGGACCGCCGGGCACTTTTTTCCCTCCTTAGGATGTTTTTTTCCCCCAGCTTGTATATACGCCTATTGCCCTAATGGGCTACTTATCTTTGTACATTCTCTAGTAATACATTCAGTATTATGTGTTTGTGCTCCAAGCTTCTTCTTCTTCCTTGTGTTGTTCGCGTGCTTCCGCAGACGTCTATCTCCAACACTCATCATGGTTGGAATGTACATCAGTTGGACATTAAAACTACATTTCTGAATGGTGACTTGCATGAAGAAGAGTATGTTTTTCAACCCCGTGGATTTGTGCAGAAAGGACTTGAAAACTAGGCGTGCAGGTTAAAGAAGGCATTATATGGTTTAAAGCAAGCACCACATGCTTGGTATGAGAAGATACATGCCTATCTTATTGCACATGGTTTTGAGAATAGCCCAAATGAAAGCATCTTATATGTTAAGCGTGCTAATGATGTAATTCTGATCATTGTTGTCTATGTTGATGACATGCTGCTCACTGGTCCTATTGAGAGGCATATTGCTGATTTTAAGGCTGATTTGCATGCCTCATTTGATATGTCTGATTTGGGGCATTTGCATCACTATTTGGGCATTTAGTTTATGCAAGTTGATGGTGGGATGGCTTTGTGTCAAACGAAATATATTGACACATTATTGCAGCGTTTTGGCGTTGAAGACTATAAGCCTATTGCCACTCCTATGGAGACAGGTTTACGATTGAGTCTTCATGATGCTGGAGATGCATTTGATGTTGTCCTCTATCAACAGGCTGTTGGATGCCTGATTTATTTATGCATTACTCAGCCAGATATTCAGTTTGCTGTCTCACAGATGAGCAGGTTTATGCATTGCCCAGGTGTCAAGCATTGGCAGGCAGTTAAGCGCATCTTTTGCTACTTGAGTGGTACTTGGCTACTTGGATTGTTTTATCCCAAGGGGGGATCACTACCGCCAGATTTTCATGCTTTTTTAGACTCAGACTGGGCTGGTTGCTATGACACTCGTGTGTCCACTAGTGGCTTTTGCTTCATGCTTGGTAGCTAATGTATATCTTAGTTGAGCAAGAAGCAGCATACTGTGGCCACTTCCAGTTGTGAGGCTGAGTATAGGTCAGCTTTCACAGCTACTGTTGAGTGTGTGTGGCTCAGACGCCTTATGGCTGATTTGGGTGTTGGTCAAGCTTTAACCACCACCATCTTCACTGACAGTCAAAGCGCATTGGTAGTTGTGAGGAACCTTGTGTTCCATGCTCACACTAAGCACATTGGGGTGCATTATCACTATGTCAGGGAGAGGTTCTCTACTGGGGAGATCAGCTTGGCATATGTGCCCACACAGGAGAACATTGCAGACCTTTTCACGAAGGCTCTGCCTAGGGAGAAGTTTGAAGCTTTCCGCAAAGTTTTTGGCTTACTTCCTTTTGTGGAGTGATTTCCACATAGCTTGGCACTTCCTTATACATGAGTGCCAACTCCTTGTTCACCGCATCACTCCCAGGGGGGATTTGTTGGTATATTTAGATGGTGATGTGTGTGAACACACTAGGACCGTTGGGGCACTTTTTTCCCTCTTTAGGAGGTTTTTTTCCCCTGGCTTGTATAATGCCTATTGCCCTAATGGGCTACTTATCTTTGTACATTCTCTAGTAATACATTCAGTCTTGTGTGTTGTGCTCCAAGCTTCTTCTTCTTCCTTGTGCTGTTCGCGTGCTTCCGCAGACATCTAACTCCAACACATATGACATATAGATGTGAGGCATGTCAATTAGGTAAGGCTCATAAGCAATCATACAATAAGCATGGATTCATGTATCCAGAGAAGCTTGAATTGGTACACAAAGATGTGTGGGGACCATCAAAATACTTTAGCATTAATGGTTCAAGATATTATGTTGATGATGCTACTAGGTGGATCACCATATATGTGATCAAAGATAAATTAGAGGTATTAAACACATTTAAACATTATCATGTGTATGCAAAAAGAATCACAGGACAAAAGTTGAAGAGACTAAGGTCAGATGGAGGGGGAGAGTATTTCTCTAATGAGTTCAATGATTACTTATGGAATGCATGTATAAAAAGGGAAGTTACTTACAGGTAGTCTCCTCAACAAAATGGTGTAGCAGAGAGGAGAAATAGAACTCTTGTTGAGTTTGCAAGATCAATGATGAAGGAGAAAAAATGTCCTAATTATTTGTGGGATGAGGCTATAAATACAACTACATACTTGGTTAATAGGTTACCATGTAAAGCTTTGCAGGGTATGACACCATATGAAGCTTGGTGGGGTAAGAGACCTACCTTAGATCATTGCAAAGTATTTGGATGTATGGCTTATGCATATGTGCCATATCAGTTGAGGCATAAATTGGAACCAAATGCTGAAAAGTATGTGTTCATTGGCTATGATGATAAACAGATGGGTTATAGGTTGTGGAGTCCATCCACAAAACAATTCCTTCTGTCAAAGGATGTTACATTTGATGAGCAAGGTACTTGATATGCAGGTACAATTGATAGTCATGCAGGTGATGAAGAAACTTTGAATAAGAAGAAAGGTAAATCAAAGGTTCAAATATTTGATGAAGAAGAGAACAATGAAGCACAAACTGAAGTTGAAGAAAGGCCAAGGTTTGATCCAGAATGTGATGAACCAGAAACTTCAAGAATTGGAGAACTCAAAAGGTCATCAAGGCATAAATGGCAACCTACAAGGTATGGCTATGACACTTCTTTTTTGACTTCTAAAGATTATGCTTACATGGTGAAAACAAAGGACGATCCTTCTACATATGAAAAGGCAAAAAGTAAGGAAAATTGGGAGAAAGCTATGCAGGAAGAGTATGATGTAGTGATGGAGAATGAGACATGGGACTTGTTTCCTAAACCAAATAGTCAGAAGATCATTGGATGCAAATGGGTCTACAAAACAAAAAGATACGCAGATGGAAGTGTGTCTAGGCATAAAGCTAGACTTGTGAAAGGGTATGCTTAGACATATGGTATAGATTATGATGAGACTGTAAGAAATAACAGCACAACAGAATAGACCTGTAGACAGAGTTGAGAGAAAAATGCAGACAAAGATAGACACAGACTAAGAGATAGAGAACTCAAATTCTTAGATTGCTGAGCGTAATGCAGTTACAATGATGGTGCTTTGTCCACCCGTGCGCTCCCAATGTGGAGCTTAGATGGCCATCTAGATAGACTCTAGATGAAGGGATTGCTAGTGCACAATGCTATGTAAAGCTCAACCTAGGCCGTGCTTATATAACTTTTACGAGGCGGTTCGGCATAGATAAATGTAGTCGGGAGATACAAAATAGTTGGTAAAATATACGATCCGACAAGATCTCCACGACTAAAAGCCCTATCGTCTTGGCCCTACGAGTTGGGGGGATAGGCCCCCCAGACTTCGTAGAAGGGGGCAAGCCCCCCTCTGCAGTCCACCCATTAAGGTTCTATGGGGAAACCACACGATGCCATAGGGCCTTTATTTTCACCTTAAATGCCAACCAAATGGCCTAGAAGTTTATGCCCTACCTAACCTAATAGCTAGGCTCACAAGGATCATCTATAACCATCAATGGTCACACATAGACCTCATCTAACTTGGAAGTTAGGGTTCCACAAATGTCCGGGCTCTCATAATGGCTTCTCCTCATAATGGGGGCCTTACAACTTAGAGCACCATGGATCAATTGTGCTCACATGAGGGTGGAGTATTGAGCATATCTAACACCCCCCTCAATGTCCACCTGATGGTGAACTACCTCCTTGGTCCAATCCCAAGCTTTGGAAAGTGTCAAAGAAGTTGCTCTCTCCCAAGAGCCTTGGTGAAGATGTCTGCTCCATTTTCTTCAATAGGGCAATAGCTTATCTCCACGAACCCGTCCTCAATCAACTCATGCACATAGTGATACTAGATTTCTATGTGCTTGGTAAGTGCATGGAAAACAGGATTTTTGGCGATGGCCATGCAACTTTGGTTGTCACACTTCAACTCTGTAGCCTCCTGTCCTTGTATTCCTATGTGCCATAGGATCCTCCTCAACCATACTCCATCACATACTGCAACGCATGGAAAACAGGATTTTTGGCGATGGCCATGCAACTTTGGTTGTCACACTTCAGCTCTGTAGCCTCCTGTCCTTGTATTCCTATGTTCCATAGGATCCTCCTCAACCATACTATAGAAGATAATGCTACAGTCTGAGTCACAGTATCTGACAAAAGATGATCCTTCTTCATAAAGAATACCATAATCAGTAGTTCCTTTCACATACCTGAGTATCCACATGCTTGCCTTCCAATGAGTTTGGCAAGGCTTATTAGAGAACTTGCTTACTACTCCAACAACATAAGAGATGTTTGGTCTGCTATTGCACAAGTAGATGAGACTTCCAACTAGTTTCCTATATCTTCCAATATCCGCCGGAGGTGAAGTATCTTCAATAGATAATTTTGTGTTGACCTCCATAGGTGTAGAAATTTCCTTGCAATCCTCCTTGTTGAATGCCTTCAATATCTGCTTTGCATACTTTTGTTGAGAGATGAAAATCTTCCCTGGTTCCTGCCAAACTTCAATACCTAAGCAATAATGCATTAAGCCCAAGTCTGTCATTTCAAATTCTGAACTTAGGGCATCTTTTGTTTGTTGAAGAAGAGCATCATCATTTCCTGTAATCACAAGGTCATCTACATAGAGTACAAGCACAATTGTCTTTCCTCCTCTCTTTAGAACATACAAGTTAGCATCAGAATCACATCTTTTGAAACCTAGATCCAAGAGATACTTATCTATCCGCTGGTACCATGCTCTAGGGGCTTGTTTTAGCCCATATAATGCCTTCTTTAGCTTACATACCTTGTCTCTGAATGGGGAGCCTCAAACCCTAGTGGCTGAGACACATATACCTCCTCCTTGAGGTCTCCATTCAAGAATGCTGATTTGACATCCATGTGATAGACTGGCCAATGCTTATGTGCAGCCACATCTAGTACTACTCGGATAGTAGTCATTCTGCACTTGGGGCAAATGATTCACAAAAGTCAATGCCTTCAACTTGTGAGTAGCCTTGTGCAACAAGTCTTGATTTATACTTTTCTAGAGTACCATCAACCTTGTACTTTAGCTTCCAGACCCACTTGGTGCCAATGACTTTACGCTTAGGGGGTCGATCCACTAGCTCCCAAGTTCCATTCTTCATGATATTGTTGTATTCTTCTTGCATGCAGCCCTCCAATTTGGATCATGGAGTGCCTCTTCCACATTGGTTGGTTCCTTTGCTTCTTCTTGAATGAGATCAGCCATCAAGGCTGTGTTTACAATATGGCTACTTGCCCTTCTCTGTTCCTCTATTCTCTGTGATCGCCTCGGTCCATCTGCAACCTCTTCTAGTGATTGTGGGATGGGGTTTGAAGAATCATAGAGCTTCCTCACCCAACGTGGCAATGGCTTTTCCACTTGGGTATCAACAGGTTGGTGACTTTCAGACTCATCATCTGAAGATGATGCTTCCTTCTCTTGTGTAGAAGGGATAGCTCTTGGGCCAGGTTCATAGTGGATTGCCCCTTTGACCGATGATAAAGTGGAAGCTCTCTTTTCCTCCTCCACTGCATGTGGCTGCTCCTCCTTAAACACCACATCACGACTTGCCATAATCTTCTTAGCCTCAGGTTCATAAAGCTTATAAGCCTTTTTATCTTCTCTCCCTATCTGGAACATGTACATAACATTCACTTCCAAATACTTTGAAATGGAAAACAGAAGGTTTCTTACTAGTGTAGACTTCTTGTGGAGTCTTTCCATCAAGTGCCTTGGTGTAGCTTCGATTCAAGATGTAGACAACAGTGTTGACAACCTCTACCCAAAATTGATTAGGCAAACCCTTTCCTTTCAACATGCACCTTGCCATCTCCATGATGGTCGATTCCGACGTTTTGCAACACTGTTCTGTTGAGGACAATGTGCCACTGTGAGTTGATGCTTGATTCCCTTACTTTTGCAAAAATCTTCAAACTCTATTGATGTGAACTCAACACGACCATTTGTCCTGAATTTCTTCATCTTCTTCCCTTTTTCAGTTTCAACAAGCTGAAGCCATTCTTTAAACTTACCAAAAGCTTGAGCCTTATCGCGAAGGAAGTACACCCACATCTTCCTACTATAGTCATCGACAAGTATCATGAAGTAGGAAGATCCACCCAAGGCCTATGTAGGCATTTTTCCGCACAAGTCAACATGCACCCACTCTAGAGGATAGTTTGCCATGTTCTTGCTCTCTTGTGGAAATGCCTTCCTTTGTTGCTTGCTCATCATGCAAGCTTCACATGGTTCCTTCATTTCTGCAATCGATGGTAGGTGTGCAACCATATCCCTACGATGCATCTCCTTCAGTACAGGGTATCCAATGTGGCCGAATCTCTCATGCCATAGCTTACTTTTGCCCACGTTTGTAGTGGCTCTAAGAGCACACAACTCATACAGATTGTTCCTCCTTATGCCAGTCCTAACAATGTTGTTGTTGTTGAAGAAACACTCACGAATTTGACATACAGACAGACATAAAAGAAAAAAAAGAAGAAGATCAGAATCAAAGAAAATCAAAAGCCTTAGTGGAAGAACAAATCCACGACCGTTATGTATAGCGTGCAGAATCAGAAAACCGAATCAAGACTTGTAAATATGAAAACAGGACGTGTAACAGAGTAGTGAACAAGGGAGTGCGCATAACACACATAAAGAAGGATCGTGGAGCACACCGAAAGTGAAAGGTGCGGAAGAGCGTGGAAGAATGAAGACTATATATATATCAATCAAGAATCAAAAGAGAGAGAGAGAGAGAGCGAGATATAGCAGATGCGCAGAGACACAGAGATACAGATACACAGATAGAGAGAGAGATAGAAGACGCCAGAGATCGCGTATGTAGTATAGAAGACGCCATAGATCGCGTATGTAAAGATGAATAACAGAAACCTGAAATGTCAGGTATTCATCTGAGAGAGATGGTAATAAGAAACTACTCAGTATAGGAGAGTTTCTGTAGCTTGAGCAAGAAGAGGCCAAGCTAGTCTCTACACATCTTCTCTAATAGAAAACACATGTTCATGTGGAAGTTTGCGTGCACTGTTCGTATGTGAAGAAACTGAAGTATTTTCATACTACGATTAAAGTTAGTTAACAGTTAACAGTTAACGCCAGTAAACGTATTTTCGGTTAAACGAGTAATTTTCGGTAAAAGAACGAAGTAGATCTCGCAGAGTAATGCAGAGTTTGGTATGAGAGATAGCTCATTCTGTAGCTAGACGTCTCTACTATAAACTGATCAAAGTTTCCGGTGGAAAAGATATGTATACACAGTACAAACCTGACCGAAAAGAGGCATTCTGAACTGGTGAAGTTTTTCTTAAAACTTCAAGAAGAGTTCACTCAGTAAAGGAAGTACACGCATCACTTCCTCACTTCATATACACTCACTCGAAGTAATTACAAACAAATTTGAAGTTCATTCTGGTAGGATTCCGGTACAACTACGGTGTCAGTCCAGTAACAGTCCGGTGAAGTTTCGATGGAATTTTCAATGATTTTAAAGCACAGTCTTATATGTTTGAGTGACAGAAATGTTGCTAAGCTACTGCTGATTATAGAGGTGTTCTAAATCACTCTAGCTTAGTTCTTCTTGGGCGTGGCGAATTCCACAGGCTTGATAAGGTTCAGCCTTCGTCGCGTCGACAAGAAGTGGTATCAGAGCTGATTAATACCACAACAGTGGTATCAGGAGAGCTGAGTAAAACCACATCAGTGGTATCAGAGCCCGGTTAGACTCAAAGAAAGGGCAAATCCACTATAAAGTGGTTATATCTAATCAGAGCTAGTTAACCAAGAAAGATTGTGAAGAGCAGGAAGACTCTCAAAGTTCACCGGAAGAAACAGAAACAAGAAAGATCATGGCAGATCATGTCCAAATTGATAAGTTGGACAGAGATAATTACCCCGCATGGGTAATGCGCATGGAAGCCTTACTTATGAGTAAGGACTTAATGACGTATGTGACCGGAGAAGAAAAGAAGTCGATTTTCGAAGATGATAGTCAACCAGAAAAAGAAGAATTAGAAGCTTTGAAGCAGTGGCAGAAGAAAGATGCAACGGCAAGAGCCTACATCTACAACACTGTTTCAGACCATCTACTACCGCATATCAGAGGTCTGGAGAAAGCGGAGGACATATGGAGTGCGTTGGAAGATCATTTCCAAAATACTACGAAAGCTAGGAAGGCTAGCTTATGGTCCGAGTTCATGACGTTCAAAAAGAAGTCGAGTCAAAGCATTAGTGACTACGTTACTAAGATGAAGGATCTAGCAGATAGTCTTGGATCCATAAATGAAGATGTCGAAGATCACAGGTTGATAGCACAAGTGCTCAGAGGTTTGAGAGGAGATGAAAGGTGGAAACCCTTTGTACTCTCAACTGAACTTTCTTTAAATCATTTTGTACCAGATTTAAACTAGCTGCTTGGTTTGATGCTCACATATGAGCAAGACCTGAAAGGAGATGGAGACAAAGGACAAAGTTCAGCAATGTACATGAAGAACAAGAAGAAAGACAAAGGTAAGTCAAAAGATGAAGAAGAGTCGAGTTCTCAGGCCTATTACGGAAGAGGTAAAGGCACTGGCAGAGGAAGAACAAGAGGTTTTGGAAGAGGAAGAAGTAGTCAGAATACCAATAAGAAGGCTTGCTGGATTTGCGGACTAAGTAACCATCTGGCTCATGATTGCTGGCACAATCAACAAGGAGCTAACCAAAATCAAAATAGTAACAACAGAGGAAGAGGCGGAAGATATCAAAGAGGTAGACAAAGCCAAAGAGGCGGCTATGGTAGAGGTGGAGCAAGAAGTTGGGGACAGAGTCAATCCTACAACACCACCTACAACAACTATGCAAATGATACACAGAATGAAAGCCATACATCGCTGATGATGAACTCTATCAGCACATCAGATAACGAAGACCTAAAGGTATTTTACATTGATTCTGGATGTTCTAATCACTTGTCAGGAAATATAGAACTGATGTCAGAATTGGAAAAAGGCAGCTCGAGTCACACTGTTCAAACAGGTGACAATACGAGACACAGCGTACATTCAATTGTAAAAGTAAAATGTAAGAGTGGAGCAGATTTGCTAACCAATGTTTTGTATGTTCCAACAATACCGAAAAATTTGATCAATGTGGGACAGATAGTTGAAAAAGGTTTTCAGGTCAGATTTACAAATAAAGGAGTATTTGTAGAAGATCCCGAGAATGGATGGGAAAAGCCTGTTAGATGGGAAAAGCCCACAGGTTACCTTTCCAGAAGAAAGGATTCAAACATGATGGAGTACTTGAGCTCATTCATACAGATGTATGGGGTCCAACGAAAGAAGGATCAATCAGCGGCTCAAGGTACTATGTTTTATTCATTGATGATGCAACAAGATGGACAACGTTATATGTTTTGAAAGAGAAATCAGAAGTGTTTGGAGCCTTCAGGCATTTTCATGCATATGCTGAAAGACTCACAGGACAAAAACTTAAGAGACTGAGGTCTGACGGAGGGGGAGAATACTTCTCCCGAGAATTCAATGATTATCTCTAGGATGCAAGTATTAAGAGAGAAATAACCTGCAGGTATACACCACAACAAAATGGTGTAGCAGAAAGAAGGAACCGAACTCTAGTTGAGTTTGCACGAGCTATGCTCAACGAAAAGGAGTGTCCAAATTATCTTTGGGCTGAAGCTGTAAATATAGCTACATACTTGGTAAACAGACTACCATGTACAACGTTAGATGGAATGACCCCGTATGAAGCCTGGTGGGGTAAGAAGCCAACATTTGATCATTGCAAAGTGTTTGGATCAGTAGCTTATGCTTATGTGCCATCACAATTAAGACATAAGCTTGAACCAAAAGCAGAGAAATATGTGTTCGTTGGATATGATGAAAAGCAGATGGGTTATAGGTTATGGAGTCCTCTAACGAAACAGTTTATTGTTTCCAGAGATGTTACATTTGATGAACAGAAAAGCTGGTATGCAGATCAAAGTCATACGACTGAAGAATTTGAAGAAGAGGTAAGAAGAAGAGAGAAAGGGAAATCAATTGTGCAGGTGAATAGAGATGAAGATCATATGCAGGCAAGTACGTCCAGAACTGGATCAGGTATGAGAAATGAAGATGAAGAAATGTATTCAGACACTTATGAAGAGTTTGAACCAAGAAGGTCAAACAGAACTAGAAGACAACCAGAAAGGTATTCGTATGATACCTCATACATAACTCAGAAAGATTATGCATATATGGTCAAAGATGATGAAGAACCGCAGAGCTATGATGAAGCCAAAGGCAAGAAGCATTGGGAAGAAGCAATGGAAGAAGAGTTCAGAGCACTGGAAGAGAACAAGACATGGGAACTTGTTCCGAAACCAAATGGTAAGAAAGTAATTGGAAATAAATGGGTTTTCAAAGTTAAGAAGCTTGCAGATGGAAGGATAGCCAGATATAAGGCTAGACTGGTTATCAAAGGCTATGCTCAGACGCATGGCATAGATTATGATGAGACGTTTATTCCGATGGCAAAGATGTCAACCATAAGGACAGTGATCGATGTAGCTGCATCGAAAGGATGGAAGCTAAGTCAGCTAGATATAAAGAACGCAGTTCTGAATGGGTATATTTCAGATGAAGTATACATGGAACAACCTGAAGGGTTTGTAAGTTCCAAATACCCAAACTTTGTTTGCATATTAAGAAAAGCACTCTATGGACTGAAGCAAGCTCCAAGAGCTTGGAATTACAGACTTGTGAGATATCTAAATGAACTTGGATACCAAAGTTGGAAGGCAGACGCAAGCTTACTCATAAAGAAAATAGAAGAAGGTATGATCTACATTTGCATTTATGTTGACGACATAATAATCACAGGAACCTCAGATAAAGGGATTACAGAAGTAAAAAGATTACTCGAAAAGGAGTTTCAAATCAGTGACCTAGGAAAGTTGTCATACTTTCTAGGAATGGAAATCACATACACAGATCATGGTGTATATGTTTCACAAGAAAGGTATCTCCAAAACTTACTGAAAAAGTTTAATATGGAGAATTGCAGAGAAGCTTCAACACCGCTTGAAGTAAATCATAAACTCAGCAAATACAGTGGTGCAGAGTTCAAAGATATGAAAAGGTATCAGTCATTAGTGGGAAGTCTAATTTATGCTACACTAACACGACCGGATCTTAGCTATCCGGTGGGAGTTCTTTCGCAGTTCATGCATTGTCCAAAGGATCAACATTGGGTTGCAGGACAGAGAGTTCTTAGATATATCAAAAGAACTATAAAGGAAGGATTATATTATCCTTTTACGTCAGATATAAAGCTCAGAGCATACAGTGACTCAGATTGGGCAGGAAGTCAAGATGACAGAAGATCAACCCATGGGTATATGATATACCTAGGAGATAAGCTAGTAAGCTGGTGTTCGAAGAAGCAACACACAGTAGCTTTATCGTCAACAGAAGCCGAATACAAAGGGCTGGTAGAAGAAGCTAAAGAAGTGATATGGATGCAGACCTTGTTCAAAAGCATGGGTATTGATCAAGGTATACCTATCATACATGGAGATAATATGAGCTCATTGTATCTTGCAGCAAACCTAGTATTTCATGCAAGAACAAAGCACATAGAAATTCACTATCATTTCCTGAGGGAAAAAGTGATGGAAAAGGAGATAGAAATTGTATACACTCCGACAAAAGATCAGATAGCAGATATTTTGACAAAGAGCTTGGATGGAAGGAAGACAAGCAAATTCAAAGAGATGGCAGGTATAAAAGAAAGGAAGATATATGAAAGACCGGAAGATGTCAAATTAGTGATTGAGGGGGAGCTGTTGAAAAAACACTCACGAATTTGACATACAGACAGACATAAAAGAAAAAAAAAAGAAGAAGATCAGAATCAAAGAAAATCAAAAGCCTTAGTGGAAGAACAAATCCACGACCGTTATGTACAGCGTGCAGAATCAGAAAACCGAATCAAGACTTGTAAATATGAAAACAGGACGTGTAACAGAGTAGTGAACAAGGGAGTGCGCATAACGCACATAAAGAAGGATCGTGGAGCACACCAAAAGTGAAAGGTGCGGAAGAGCGTGGAAGAATGAAGACTATATATATATCAATCAAGAATCAAAAAAGAGAGAGAGAGAGAGAGAGAGAGCGAGATATAGCAGATGCGCAGAGACGTAGAGATACAAATACACAGATAGAGAGAGAGATAGAAGACACCAGAGATCGCGTATGTAGTATAGAAGACGCCATAGATCGCGTATGTAAAGATGAATAACAGAAACCTGAAATGTCAGGTATTCATCTGAGAGAGATGGTAATAAGAAACTACTCAGTATAGGAGAGTTTCTGTAGCTTGAGCAAGAAGAGGCCAAGCTAGTCTGTACACATCTTCTCTAATAGAAAACACATGTTCATGTGGAAGTTTGCGTGCACTGTTCGTACGTGAAGAAACTGAAGTATTTTCATACTACGGTTAAAGTTAGTTAACAGTTAACAGTTAACGCTAGTAAACGTATTTTCGGTTAAACGAGTAATTTTCGGTAAAAGAATGAAGTAGATCTCGCAGAGTAATGCAGATTTTGGTATGAGAGATAGGTCATTCTGTAGCTAGATGTCTCTACTATAAACTGATCAAAGTTTTCGGTGGAAAAGATATGTACACACAGCACAAGCCTGACCAGAAAGAGGCATTCTAAACTGGTGAAGTTTTTCTTAAAACTTCAAGAAGAGTTCACTCAGTAAAGGAAGTACACGCATCACTTCCTCGCTTCATATACACTCACTCGAAGTAATTACAAACAAATTTGAAGTTCATTCAGGTAGGATTCCGGTACAACTACGGTGTCAGTCCAGTAACAGTGCGGTGAAGTTTCGGTGGAATTTTCAGTGATTTTAAAGCACAGTCTTATATGTTTGAGTGACTGGAAATGTTGCTAAGCTACTGCTGATTATAGAGGTGTTCTAAATCACTCTAGCTTAGTTCTTCTTGGGCGTGGCGAATTCCGCAGGCTTGATAAGGTTCAGCCTTCGTCGCGTCGACAAGAAGTGGTATCAGAGCTGATTAATACCACAACAATGGTATCAGGAGAGCTGAGTAAAACCACATCAGTTGTTACCGTCCATAATCTTAGCTCCTGTCTTATTGAAAGATACTTGATGACCTTGATCAGTTATAGAAGCTACTGAAAGTAGATTTCCTTTCATTTGTGGAACATACAACACATTTGAAAGCTTTCTGATATCGCCATTAGAGTTAATGAAAGAAACCGTACCTTGGCCCTCTATAGGACATCTTGCATTGTTTCCTAACTTTACTGTGATGGGTTCCTTTAGAGGTTGTAAGGAAATGTAAAGGTCTTTTCTACTCGTCATGTGACGAGATGCACCACTGTCCAACACCCATGAGTCATCTGTTCTGAATCTTCAGTCGAGGAGCACACCTCCTCTATCGTAACAAATAACTCAAGCTCTGTTTCTGCTGTGTTGGCAGACTCCTTGCCCTTGCCACCTTTTGAAGAGCTACTATTATCTTCTGCCTTCTTGGTGTGAGAGTCTTGGATTCTGTGTCCTTTCTTCTTGCAGTGGAAACACTCTCCCTTGAACTTCTTTTTATCGTTCTTCTTTTTGTCTCCATCTTTTGAAGAGTCTGTTTTGCCTCCTTTGGCATTTGCTGTGAATGCACCATCTCCTTTGCTACCACCACTCCTTGCCTTGAGCCGTAGCTCCTCCTCCATGAGTAAGGCACTGAGTTCTTCAAAAGTTAGTGGTTGAGGTCTGATTTGAGTGTTAAGAGCAGTTACCAAACTGTCAAACTTAGATGGACAGATTCGAAGATATCATCGAGCTAGCTCCTCACTTGACTTTTGAACACCTGCTCTTGCCATTTGATCTTGTAGATTCTTTATGCAAGTGATAAACACCTCTGCAGTCTCCCCATCAGCAAATCGTTCTACTGCAAGTTGATTCTCCAAGTTCTAAATCCGTGTCTGATTACAAGTTTCATATTGATTTCTCAATATGTTCCATGCTTCACATGCCTTCGTAGTATGCTGAATGAGAGTCAGAACACTATCAGAAGTACTTGTAACAAGAGCAGCATCTGCATTTCTAGATTTCCAAGCACGTAGAAATCAGCATCAGGAGGAATCATTCCACCAGGATTATTTGGATCAGGTCTTTCTTGGGGCTCATGATCAGTCCCAAGAATAGTCTTCAAAAGCTCATATGAATCAAGAATAGAAGTGATTTTGAACTTCCACAGGGTGTAGTTCGTACCATCAAGTTTATCTTCTGTGAAGGCCGGTGGCCGTATCAGCAACGTTGGGATGACCGGCATCATTGCTGCTCCTGCTTGTGCACCACCTACTCCTGTTGATGAATCAGCTTGGCCCCTAGTCATAGATGATGATGCACCGATTGACATCTTCTCACTTTTGTTGTTCAGACCTCTACAACCTCTCTGTTTCTGATTCTACATCACTCACAGCCTCTTGAGCTCTGATACCATGTAAGAAAATAACACCATAGCGGAATAGACCTGTAGACAGAGTTGAGAGAAAAACGCAGACAAAAATAGATACAGACTGAGAGATAGAGAACTCAAATTCTCAGATTTCCGAGCGTGATGCAGTTACAATGATGGTGCTATCCACCCGTGTGCTCCCAATGCGGAGCTTAGATGGCGATCTAGACAGACTCTAGATGAAGGGCTTACTAGTGTGTAATGCTATGTAAAGCTCAACCTGGGTCATGCTTATATAGCTTTTACAAGGCGGTTCGATATAGATAAACGTAGTCGGGAGATACAAAATAGTCGATAAAATATAAGATCCGACAAGATCTCCATGACCAGAAGTCCTACCATCTCGGCCCTACGGGCCGGGGGGATAGGGCCCCCGGACCCCGCACAAGGGGACAAGCCCCCCTCTGCACTCCCCCATTAAGGTTCTATGGGGAAACCACACGACACCATAGGGCCTTTATTTTAACCTTAAATGCCAACCCAATTGCCTGGAAGTTTATGCCCTACCTAACCTAACAGCTAGGCTCACAAAGATCATCTATAACCATCAACAATCACACATAGAACTCATCTAACTTGGAAGTTAGAGTTCCACAAATGTCCGGGCTCTCATAATGGCTTCTCCTCATAATGGGAGCCTTACAACTTAGAGCATCATGGATCACTTGTGGTCACATGAGGGTGGAGTATTGAGCATATCTAACAGAGACCTATAGTCCTGTGCCAAAGATGACAACCATAAGGACACTAATAGCCATTGCAACATGTAAAGGTAGGAAGCTGTCAGTTAGATGTAAAAAATGCTTTTTTAAATGGTTACATTTTAGATGATGTTTTCATGGAGCAACCAGAAGGATTCAGAGATAAAAGGTATCCAAAATATGTATGTAAGCTCAATAGAGCTTTGTATGGTTTGAAGCAGGCCCCAATGGCATGGAATTACAGGCTTGTCAAGTTCTTGAAGGAACTTGGTTTCAAAGTGTCTAAAGCAGATAGTAGCTTGCTTGTCAAAGCAAATGATGATGGATTCATTTACATGTGCATATATGTTGATGACATAATGCTTACAGGTACAGATGACAAAGGTAGACAAAGCCTCAAGAAGCAAATGGATTGAGAGTTCAAGATTAGTGACTTGGGAGACTTATCATATTTCTTAGGTATGGAGGTCTCATATACCCAACATGGAGTATATGTAACTCAAGAAAGGTATTTGAAGAACTTGTTAATCAAGTTTAAAATGGAAGATTGCAGGGTAGCACCTACTCCGATGGAGGTGAATAAAAAATTTAGCAGACATGGAGGAGAAGAATTCAAGTACATGAAGCTTTATCAAAGTTTGGTGGATAGCTTGATCTATGGTACTTTAACTAGGTCTGATTTGTCATATGGAGTTGGAGTGTTGCCTCAATTCATGTATTATCCTAGGAAAAAACATTTAGTGTTGAGGTACATTAAGGGTACACTCAAGGAAGGTTTGTATTATGGATTTACATCAGATATAAACATCAAGATATATAATGATACAGATTGGGCAAGTAATCTTGATGATAGGACTCAACCTATGGGTACTTATGTTATGTGGGAGATAAGTTGATCTCTTGGTGCTCTAAGAAGTAACATATAGTTGCTTTGTCATCTATAGAGGCAGAGTATAAAGGTATGGTTGAAGCTACAAAGGAGGTCATATGGTTAAAAACTCTCATGAAGAGTTTTGCCATCATTCAGAGTACACCCACTATTCATGGAGATAACATGAGTTCGTTGTATCGAGCTTCTAACCTTGTTTTTCATGCCAGGACTAAACATATTGAAATTCAATATCACTTTCTGAGAGAGAAGGTGATTGATAAGGAGATTGAAGTCATACATACTTCAACAAAAGATCAGATTGCAGACATGCTAACCAAAAGTTTGGATGGACCAAAGCTACAGAGATTCAAAGACATGGCAGGTATAAAGAAGATGGAGAAAACCTCAATTGATGATTGAGGGGGATCTGTTGGTGCATGAAAACAATCAATTGATGTTTTGGACAGAGGTTTGAAGTCAAAAGATGAAGCCAAGATCAATATATGAAGATTAAAGTTAGAGGATAATCAGAGAATGAAGGCTTATATATACATGTACATTAAATATGCTTATACTTTTGTAATCCTCACGAGTTTGTACATAATACCTATATATACAAGTAGAAAATTTGGAGCATGTATGAGAGTTGATGAATTAGAAGTTTTAAATTAGACACTTTTGAAGGGAAGTGAATAACTCTCATAACTTAGATGTAAAGTTTTTTTGAGTTGCACCGGATATTTTGTTGAGTACTCCTTCTATGTTTATCATCTTGTGAAATGCTTTTGTACAAGTCTAAGTCTATAATTGAGTGACCTTTGTACAAGTTTTCAGATCCTAATTGTAATCAGGCTAAGCAAATTGAGAGTAGGAACATTTACATGTGTAAATGTGAAGATTGTAGCAGGTGCAAATTTGATGCTAATGTTTTGGTTAGTTCTCCTTCTATAGTATAAAGAACATCTCTTAAGAGATTGTCCAAGGAAGCCCTCTATAATAACATAAGTAGTCTATGATCCAAGGGTCTGATGGGTTTAGACAGGTCTGAAATTGGACACCGTTTGGTCACCCGCGTGTATGACAAAAGATCTTGAGTCTAGACTTACTAGAAGGTCATTTACTCTTGTGAACAAGTGATCCACTTAGCTTAGTGGTTAAGTCTCAAGGATGTGAAGGAGGAGGTCTTGGGTGCATTCCCCATGGGGGACATGGGGAGAGTATTTTTCCCAAAGAGATCTAGAGCCTTCTACAAGCATCCACTTGAGTTAACTCGAGTTAACTAGGACAATTGACACACATGCAATTACATGGACGACACATGGATGGTTAGTATCCACCTACCCAAGAAGGCAACCCCCTGGAGAGAGCTATATATAGAGGCATTTGGTTAGGAGGAGAGTCATCTCTCTAGCACGTGGTGGTCATAATCTTGCATTGGTATCAGAGCTCTAGGCAAGCTGCCATGGTGACCTTGATGGCTCATCATCATCTTCCATCTCTAAGAGAGTTATCATGAAAACCTTGGCGGATATTCTTTCATCACTCTTCATGTAATCGTCATCTTCTCCCTATTTTGGAATTCTGGCGGCATCGTGAGTAACGTCATTCTTTTTTGCGGGTGTAAAAAGGTTCGTCCCAATTTTCTCTCGGTGGCCTTGGAGGTTGCAAAAGAGGGAACTGATAATGTTATGATTGCGCATGGGATTCGAACCCATGACCTGCGTGTAAAGATGCACTCTCTTATCCAAAGAGGCGAGCCACTCGTGTGAGATCTTATCTGCATATTTTATGTAAATGTTATGCTTGCACTCTAGAAGTCCATAACAATAGCACTAAAGAAAAGATTATTCTCAGACGGCAATTTGGGATCGATCCCCCGACCTGATCGAGGAGCGAATTGTCTCTCATCCAAGACATCTATTTCCTCCCATGGTAGTGCATTCACTTTTACAAATGTAAATCGTATTTTGTTGTAGATAATGCATAAACAAAAGGCATCTTCAATGGGCATCGAGAATCGATCCAGCAATCTGCTGAGCATTCTGCGTATGAAAGACCCTCTCATATCCAAGAGGGCAAGGTGGATTATTGAGATTCTCTGCAACAAAACAGAGAACCATTCTGAGTAGTCCAGACTACATCACGAAGAAGCTAAGTCAGAGCAGGTCGAGATCGAACGCAAAACCTTCAGGTTTGCCATATCCGCTACATCAAAGTACCTTTTGATAATATTTTGTCTGCATATTTGATCTTGTTCTGTACTGTCTAAGCTTTGCTAATCCTGAGGCAAAAAAGGTGTATAAAGACACATATGATTGGTAGCGGCAGCTCGAGCACCTGCGACATTAACGTTCCAGAGCATTCCTGCCCAACCACGACAACAAGAGCTTTTGAAGAATCACAAAAGCAAAAAATAAGAGTGGAGATATTCTCTTAGATGGGAGGGAGAAAATTGAACTTACGACCTCTGAATGATGGGCGGAAGCTCTAGCCACTACACTAGAGAGCCCGACAGATGCCTGCGACTTGTTTATCTTTTATGTATTATTCTATGGTGTGAAACCTCGGGCATGGGAATACAACCCACAACCTCTCTTCTTCGGGATGAAGTCTAAACCTCCTTTGAATAAGCATACCCGCATATCCATATGCCTTAAGATCCAAAGAACTAAAGCCATGCTCATCTACATTTGGAAGAAATGGTTTTCAAGAACGAGTACATTGTTTTTTAACATGAACAAAGGGTGGAGAATGGCTCTTCCCGAGGATCAATGGAGGGACGAAGCTAATTGGGAGATAAGTATTTTCCAAGGTTAATGATTGGTTTCAATATTTGTTTTGCTTTATGCTTTCATGTAGGACGCAATTTTATCATTGAAGTATGGTAGTAAACTTCATTTTTGATAATCTTGATGCAAGTTATGGAAACCTACATGAAAGAGCATAAAGATATTGAAACACTCATTAAACACAAGTATAGGCATGCATATATGAAAGATTGTTGGTGCATCTCTCCTTTCAAAAGAATGTTTTCAGGCACCATACACATTTTCTTCTTGCTTGCAAAAGGAATAGGATGCACTCAAGTCTGTGCACATGTATATTTATAACCTTTTGTAAGGTAGATGATAGATTTTTTGTGCATGGATGATTGGATGCACACATGTCAAGCTCAAGAATTGCTTGAATTAGGTTTGATGCATGAAAGGAGAATGCCAATGCGTGCATGCACTCACATGCATTTGCATGCAAGAAGAGACATTTTTATATGCAAATCCAAGTAAAAAAGAAGAAATCCAAGTAATCGGTAGGAATCAAGATATTTTCCTAAAAGATATATCAAAGTAATATTTAGGAATTAAGCTACTTCCTAAAGATAAGCCAACAAAGAAAATAGTCCGGTTAACTATTTCCTTGGATTAAAAAGAAATATCTTTTGGACAAGCAAATAAAGCCTTAAGTCTTGGTCTTGTCCAGAAGTCAATAATTTCTTTTGAAGATCTATCCAGTAAAGGAAAGGATTCCAAGATAAATCATTGGACTGAAAAGCAAAAGATTCCAAGATAAATCATTGTCTTAGTATTACTTGATTCCTTGACAAGAGTCTAAAAGTTTTTGAAAATCCCTAGATGTAAGACTTAATCTTTCGAGTAAGTTTTATAGCAAGTAGTTCCCAGTAGTTCCTAAACCATTGGTATGGGTACTTAAGTCCAAATAGTGATATAACCTAAATGTATATCAAAGATTCTTAGCATTGGAATCTGAGAGGCATTAGAGTATGCTTGGACTGATGTTCAAGAGAAGATCTCTAAAAATCCTGTAGGTAAAAAAAGAAGCTTTAGATAGTTCAAGAGATCTTAAAGATAAAGACTAAGTCTTTTTTTTAGTCGTAAGATCAACTAGACTTGATCAAGCTTGGCAATGATTGTTGATCAAGCTTGGCCATGATTGTCCAAGAATGTGCGATTTGAACTATTCTATAGACTGCCCAAGTATTGGTAATAAAATTCCTTTTGGGAATTATTCACTCAAGTTCCATTTATCCAATGGAGAAATGTGAAAAGAGTAAGCTGTTCCAAGTCTGAACAGAGTGAAGAAATTCCAAGAATGTAATCTACAATCGTGAAGACGGTACTTAAGTCTGTGGAAGGTAAAACATAATGTTTTCCTATCCTTAAAGGGATTTTGGTACAAATCCAGAGAGCATGAGAGGATGCTTAAGACTTAAGCAGTAGAGAGATTCCTATGTAAAGTCCTCAGGGTAGGTACCTAAAGCATCAGTAAAGAAAGGAATCTAAAGACAACAAGTCAAAAGCTCTTGTCACTATAAAATTGTTCAAGGATAAACCAATTGAACTGGAATTTGTGAAAATTCAAGTACTTGATTTTGATTGGTTTTCATTTGAAAAAAACCTAGCAAAGAGGAATAGATATTCCATCCAAAGGTTTTTCAAGTTCCCAAAGGAAAGCACAAGATCGTGAAATGATCATGTGAAGGGATCAAAACCTAGAAAATCTAGTTAGAGGTAATATCTAAAACTTCAAAATTCTCGAAAAGAATTGAAGCAAGAAGGTTCTCTATCAAGAGGTGTTTAGAATTTAGGATAAAATTCTCTCACACGTCAATGTGAGTATAAAATAGGGTGGTACGGGACACCAGATTTTATACTCGAATTGATGTAGGAAAGATGGTATGGGACATCGGACAGTGAGATAATGATTATCTTTTAGTCTTAGAATAGATCTTGAAGTTAGGTTTAATCCTCAAGGGAATTAAAACTTCAAAGATGAGTTGATCTTTTCAAACCAAGAATTTGATGATCTAAGTCAAGCATCAAGTTCCTAGTGTAACTTGGTAAATTCGCTCTTTTGACTCAAAGAAATGCACAAGAACTGCATTCCAATAAGGAGCCAGAAGGACGGAATATGACCTAAAATTAGTCTCAAGTGAAGCATTATTTGAATACAAAACTCAACAACATAACCTCAGTGGATCGACACACTGATGGTAATTTCCATACTAGTATCTTGTGGTTGGATGATGTTTTTAATTTCTTTGAATCTTTTTTAGAATCCAGATTATTTCTCTTAAAGATAGAAAAAATGTTTCAATACCCCGTTGAAACAGATCTTTGAGAAGTTAAAGTCCTGAGTCATCTAGACTTTGACCCATAGCAAGTTTACGTATCTTTGAAGTTTGAATTGGTTAAATTGAGCATCCTAGATAGATGTTCTGAATAAGAACCTTTTCAATCTTCAAAAGATACTAGGTCCAAGATTGACTTATTTATTTTAGTTTTCTTCAAGTTATAGCATAAATGATTTCCTAGAGTCCAGTATACTCTAGAATGGAGAAGTTAGGAATTACTCAACAGATTAACAATTCCCAAGAACTTTTAGCCCAAGTCTTTGAGAAAAGTATCCTATGTTGGATAAATTTTCATTTTGAATTTGAATTGGTCAAGTTATTGTATGGTTGACTCAAAGAAAATGGCAATTTTTCTCCTACAGTTTACATAGGATTTTTAAACTCATTAGGACAAACTAGTCCTCTAGACGGGTTAAAAAATCGAGTAACTGTTAGATAAAAGTAAACCATTGAACAAACATCCAAGTTAGATATTTAGGACAACCAAACTTCAAGATTTCTAAACCAAATTCAAAGTGAATCAAGAGTTCTCAAAATCTTGTGAGTCCATGCACCAATTATGCCCAGAAATGGACTAGTAATTTTAATCCACCCAGTTCAAAGGTTTGTGCCTAGATCGCACATCGAGAAACTATGAATTGGCCAGGGATGTTTTTGGATCCACCCTTATCATTCATTCACTACTTTGTACTTTGACTAGTTTATCAAAGTGCAAAGGGAGATAGTGTTTTGAATCATTCGGACAGGGATGCCACCACAGAGATGAGACATGTTCTTCCAGTTCTAGAACATGACCATGTTCTTCCAGTTTTAGAACATGAGGCTTGGGGGTTGCCTACAGTAGATATATAGCTCTATTTTCGAGGACGAAAATATTTCCCAAGGGGGCAAGAATGTAATAAAGTAAGTCTATGATCCAAGGGTCTGATCGGTTAAGATAGATCTGAAATCGGACACCGTTTGGTCACCCATGTGTATGACCAAAGATCTCGAGTCTAGACTTACTAGAAGGTCATTTACTCTTGTGAACAAGTGATCCACTTAGCTTAGTTTTTAAGTCTCAAGGATGTGAAGGAGGAGGTCTTGGGTTCAATCCCCATGGGGGACATGGGGAGAGTATTTTGCCCAAAGAGATCTAGAGCCTTCTAGAAGCATCCATTTGAGTTAACTCAAGTTAACTGGGACACTTGGCGCACATGCAGTTACATGCCAACACATGGATGGTTAGTATCCACCTACCCAAGAAGGCCGTCCCCCGGAGAGAACTATATATAGAGGCATTTGGTTGGGAGGAGAGTCATCTCTCTAGCACGTGGTGGTTGTAATCTTGCACCCTCTAGTGTGGGCAAGGTTACACCCATTGATGTGGTAGGCTTAGTGGTGGATTCAAGTTCAAATAGCATTAATGTGGCTCTTATACATGCAACCACTAGGGCACAAGCCTTACAACATGCTAAACTAGTGGAACAATCAGAGCCAAGTGAATCAGGAGAGCCTAGTAAGAGGAAAACAAGAACATGGAAGGATACGAGGGAGAAGGCCAATCGTAAGTGGGCTAGAAAGTTGTCTGAACTAGAAGAATGCCTAAGAGATGCAAAAATAAAAATAGCAGACATTGCATCTCAAAACTCCTTGCATGCAAAAATCTATCCACTTCACTTCATCCCACCCCACCATTCATTGTAAATAGACCACAACTAGGGTTTTTTCTCATAGATCCAACCCCAAAAGCTTGGACATGATGTTAAAGGCTTACCAGGTTTGACATCAAGAAGGGCCAACTATTGAGATATCAAGCTCAACATGTGATGATCCAAGATGACACGTATCAGTTTCTTGTTTCTCTGACATGTATAGTGGTCATGCCGGTATATGTCTGGGGCACTTCATTGAGATTTATTAGATTGCACATTTGTTTCTTGCCAGCTCACTCATTTGTTGGTGCATTTTACCCAAGCCTACATGCTTGATATGCTTGATATTATGATCATTTGTAAGTCACATGTGTAGTCATGTGAACACCTCTTGTAAAAGAGTACATTTTATCCCTTGTAATTGAGAAAAGAAAAAGGAAAAGGATGGCTTACCTCATCCATGATGTAAAAGCAAATCTGTGGCTCTAACTACCTGAAACCACGAATTTTTGAGCTGAGGGAATATCTCCTAACTTTGGGGATCACTTTTAGGTGGAGCCATTTGAATTCGAATTCAAAACTCCCTCCAATAATAGCTATAAAAAGAGCAAGAAGGAAGAGGCGATTAGCAAGCCTTGTACGTGACCACTTCATGTCATTTTGTAGAGATTGAAGAGCTTACTCCATAGCTCTATCATTCTACTCCCATTGTGCAAATATTCATTGCCAACGTGGTTGTAATCATATGTGAATCTATACATTTATCATTATCTACTTCTTTGTTTTGTTCTCTGCTATACTCACTCAAAGCAGTAACTTCAGAAGGTCATATCGTGTGTTCTACTCATTATTTTTCAGTCTTTTAACATGGGTTGGATAGCTCTTACTGTCTAGTTTCTTCATACCAATTTTCATGGTCATTGAGTTTACAATTTTGGAGATATCTTAATTTTACTGCTCACTGGTCTATCTTTGAAGAGCCTCGAGAATGGCGGGCATGTTCCAAAAATTGATGAATCTTGTTCTCAGTGCTCAATCCATGATTTGAAGTGTTTTAACTTGGATTTGGAAGCTTGCTAATTCTATTTTTTATTTCCAAAACGAATTTATCTAATCCCTACTAGGTTGAGAGCACTGTTCAGTTTTTCCAGCAGGTGTATGTCCAAAAATAACAAGTTTTTGGGAGCTAGTCATCTTGCAACTTGTCTGTCTTGACTTAAACTTTTGGGATACATGTTCCAAAGTACTTGGCTGATATTTTGGTGGATTTAGGAAGCTAAAAGGGTCTACTAATCAACTCTGAAGTCTCAGTTGGCTGGTGTGAAGCCGGTTGTAACAAGACCAACTCATCTTTGCATTGCATCCACCATCTCTCTTCACAGTGGTATCTGAGCATAGTCAAGCAACATGGGAGATGGATTTCCATCAAAAATTGACAAATTGGATTGAAACAACTACCCGGCATGGTCTCTAAGGATGGAGGCTTACCTTCAAGGGAGGAATCTATATGGATTCATATCCGGAGATGAAGCAATGCCAACCATGAGGAACAAAGGGCAACCATCACATGAAGAAGTGGAAGGACTTTCAAATTGGTGTTCGAAGGATGCACTTGCAAGGTCCTATATTCTAAACTCAATCTCTAATTTTCTTTTCCCTCATGTCAAGGGATGCAAGACATCAAGAGATACCTGGAATGCACTTGCTTCTTTCTTCTCTTCCAACACTCGAGCAAGGAAGAACCAATTGTGGATGGAGTTCACAACAATGAAGAAAAGCCCAAAGCAAAATGTGACTGATTATGTCACAAAGATGAAGGAGATTTCTGACCAACTTGGAAGCATTGGAGAGGTAATTGAAGAGGAGCAAATCATTAGACAAATCATAAATGGAATCAAAGCAGACGACAAGTGGGAGTCATTCACAACAGCCATGGATTTATACATGGATATGCATGTACCCGACCTCAACACACTCATGGTCCAACTCTTCACTCATGAAGCAAAGATTAGCAAAGATGGTGAGTCCTCAAGAGGTAATCAAACTTCTGCCTTATATTCTGATAAAGCTAAGGTCAAGGGCAAGTCAAAGAATAGGAAGAATGAAGATGAACATAGCTCTTTCCAAGCAAACTTTGCAGGTAGAGCAAGAGCTAGAGGCAGAGCTAGAGGTGGAAAGCAAGGCAAGGGGAGATTCCAATCATCTCAACCTTGCAATATATATGGATTACCTAATCATACTACTAAAGAATGTTTCAGGAACCGGAGGAACTCAAGAGGAAGAGGATTCAATAGAGGTGGCTATGGATCAAATAGAGGCAGGTACAATGGAGGCTACAACAACAACTACTACAACAACAACAACTATCAAAGGGGGCATAGAGGAAGAAGAGATTACAATAACTATGCAGAGGACCAAAGTCAAGAAGATTCATGATTGATTATGAATCTATTAGTGAAGAAGGGTAAGGATGATGATCACATATTTTACATTGATTGGGGATGCTCAAACCATGTAGTAGGAAATGTGGTTTTACTTCTTGATTTGGAAGATCCTCATAACAAGCATGAAGTGTAGACAGAAGATGACATAAAGCACTTAGTGGAGGAGATAGGTAATGTGAAGACATCAAATGGGAATATGAACCTCTTAAGCAAAGTCTTGTATGTCCCTACAATTACCAAAAATTTAATAAGTGTTGGACAGATTGTTGAAAAAGGATTGCAAGTTAGATTCAACCGATTTGGAGCATATGTTGAAGACCCAAGGCAAGGATTTCGAAGGATTGCCAAAGGAGAAAAGACAGGAAGGCTGTTCACTTTTGAAGTGGAAGATACAAAGAACATAGCTTTGTTTAGCTATGGATCTCAAACTCTAACAGAGTTGGAGATATGACACAAAAGGCTTGCTCACATTGGTGAGAGGACACTCAAACAAATTTGCAGGGACCAAAGTGTACTTGGTTTGCCTAATATCACAAGGCAACACATGATTTATAAGTGTAAAGCTTGTCAACTCGGCAAGGCTCATAGACAACCTTTCAATAAGAAAGGATATATGTATCAAAATCCTTTGGATCTAGTGCACACGGATGTGTGGGGTCCAAGTAAGGAGCCATCTATATCATGCTCAAGATATTATGTGTCTTTCATAGATGATTGTACTAGGTGGACCATTCTGTTTTTCATGAAGCACAAGGATGAAGTGTTTAATTGCTTTAAGAAGTATATTGCTCTTGTTGAAAACCAAACAGGTAGGACTTTGAAAAGACTCAGATCAAATGGTGGAGGAGAATACTTCTCTTCTGAATTTGATGCTTTCTTGCATGAAAGAGGCATTAAAAGGGAAGTCACTACAAGGTATACACCCGAACTCAATGGTGTAGTAGAGAGGAGAAACAGAGCCATTGTCGAAGCCGCAAGGTCCATGCTCAACAAAAAGAGATTGCCAAACTACCTATGGGCAGAGGCTGTGGCATATCGCATAAATAGACTTCCAACTAAGTCACTAGATGGAACCACTCCATATGAAGTGTGGAATGGAAGAAGACCTAGTCTACAACATTGTAAAATCTTTGGATGCTTAGCCTATGCTCACATTCCTTCTCAAGTAAGAGGGAAATTGGATCCCAAGGCAGAGAAGTGTGTATTCATTGGTTATGATCAAAACCAAAAATGATATAGATTGTACAATCCAACCACTAGAGGATTTTCTATGAGTAGAGATGTAATTTTTGATGAAAACAAATCATGGTTTGGTGACGACAGGAAAGTGAAGCTGCCTTATTACTTGGATGAAGATTTTCCATCACTTCAACCAAAGGAGCCAAAGCAGATTGAAGAAAGTGATTCGGAGAGTGACCTAGAAGACTTGGAAAGACTAAAGCTATGGAAGAACAAAGGTAAAGCAAAGATGCAGGATGCTACATATGGACTCAAGAGCTCACATCAATCACTTAGAAGGTCTTCAAGGGAGAAGAAGAAACCAGAGAGGTTTGGTTATGATACTTCTTTGGTCACCAAGCACTCAATCTACATTGCAAAGGATTCAACCAATGAAGAACCTACCACATTCGAAGAAGCACAAAGCAAGATAGCTTGGAGAGATGCAATGGATGAAGAAATGGAAGCCTTGAAGGAGAATGACACTTGGGAGCTTGTACCTAACAAGCCATCTATGAAGGTAATTGGATCTCGATGGATATACAAAATCAAGAGGAATCCAAATGGAAGTATAAATAGACACAAAGCAAGGTTAGTTGCTAAAGGGTTTTCTCAAACCCATGGTATTGATTATGAGGAGACTTTCTCTCCTGTTGCAAAAATGCCTACAATTAGGGTTCTCATTAGTCTTGCTGCATCTAGAAATTGGAATCTCTATCAACTTGATGTAAAGAATGCTTTCTTGAATGGATGGATTTCTGAGGAAGTGTATATGGCACAACCTCCTGGATATGAGGATGCACATCATCCTAACTATGTATGCAAACTAAAGAAAGCTTTGTATGGATTGAAGCAAGCTCCAAGTGCTTGGAATTTTAGACTGGTGACTTATTTGCAGGACCAAGGATTCAAAGCTAGCAAGGCGGATACCTCTTTGTTCATAAAGAGGAATGGATCTGAAGTGATCTATTTATGTGTGTATGTTGATGATATTATTATCACAGGTAATGATCTTGAAGGAACCAAACAGGTAAAGACTCAAATGAAGGAAGAGTTCAAAATAAATGACCTCGGATCACTCACTTATTTCCTTGGATTGGAGTTAATCTACACAGATTCAGATATATACATCACACAAAGGAAGTTTGTGCATGACATGCTCGTCAAGTTCAAGATGGAGAATACCAAGTGTGCAAGTACACCTATGGAGCAAAATCATAAGCTTAGTTCTTATGGGAGAGCCAATTGAAGACATCACAAGCTTTCAAAGCTTGGTTGGAAGTTTGAACTATGCAACACTCACAAGGGTGGATATATGCTATAGTGTTAGCATATTGAGTCAGTTTATGCATAAGCCGAGAAGACCATATATGGAAGCAGCCAAGAGAGTCCTCACGTACCTAAAGGGGACCATGAATGAAGGTTTGTTTTATTCATTTACTTCAGATATTGAGCTAAAGGTCTACTCAGATGCAGATTGGGCCGGATCTAGAGATGATAGAAGAAGCACATCCGAGTATATATCATTTGCAGGTTCAAAAATCATGGTGTGAAGCCAGTTGTAGCAGCACCAACTCATCTTTGGATTGCACGGACATTAGGTTTTTCCTTATGTATTGGCCTTTATATATTGGAGTAGTTGTATTCTTGGTTTGGGTCATTCTTGTACATTCCTTTTTATGTAATAGAAGAAGAAGAAGAAGATCATTCTTCCTTGCCTCAATCTATGTGCGTGCTTCTCCTTGAGAGTGAGTGTGTGTGTGAGCTCTCTTTCTTATCTCCTTCCTCGTGACATGGTATCAGAGCCAGCATGGTTGTAGAGAGCTCGTGGAGAAGGCAACAGTGAAGAGTACGCGGGAAGGCATGGAGAAAACATGATTCACAAACGACCTCCATTTTGAGCCCGCAAGAAGGGGCCCACAAAAAAGCCAGGTCAGTTTTGGAAACCATAACTTGCATTGTGTTCAGTAAACACTCATATATTCCAGATCAAGAATTTCAAGCGATTCCATGTACCGTTGATACACAAAAACTATGTTTTTCTAAGATTGAACTCTCACGTCATAGTGCGAGAGTGTTCAAGCAGAAGTGATGCTTGTAGTCTTTTGTAGTGTTGTGAATTGTTGTAGAAATGGAAAACGTAGATGGAATGAGTCAGCTTATGAGCGATAAGCTAGACAAGAACAACTTCCATGCTTGGAGATTCAGAATGATAAATTTCCTGATGGTAAAGGGATACTAAAAGTACATCGAAGGAGAGAACGAAAATGCTCCACAATTACCAAAAAGAAATCGGACTGCAGACCAGTTAAGAGCATACGAGGAATGGAATCAAGGAACACGAAAGGTAATGTATTGACTATTTGTTAGCATACAGGATAGCATGATTGGACATATACAGGATGACAAGACTTCGAAAGAGGCTTGGAATAGTTTGGTCACTTTGTATGAGACCAATACAAAGGCACGAAAATTGTAAATCAAGAATGAGGTGCATACATTGGAAAAGAAGAGCATGTCGATAAGTGACTACACCCTTAAAATCAAAAGCATATGTGAGTCACTTGCATCTATTGGTGTGAATGTAGATGATGATGCTAAGGTGGAAGTGTGCCTTTGTGGTTTAGGAGCTGCATATAAGTAGTTCATAACTTCTATATAGACGAGGGAAAATATTCTGAATTTTTCTCATCTAGTGTCTATGCTGATTATTGAAGAAAAGAAACTTGGTGAGGATTCAAACTCCCAAGGAAAATCTAATTCAGAGCAGGTATTATACTCTGGCAGAGCAAGAGGTAGAGGTAGAGGTTTCGAAAGTGGAAGAGGAAATAGTAACCAAGACAAGGTCAACAACAAAATCATGTAGGAGGAATAGGATAGTTTCGAGGCAGGGGGAGCCAAAGAGGTTGCAGAAATTTCCAAAGAAATGACTCAGGTAATGAGAGTAAAGGATGCTAGAATTGTGGTAAACCTTGACATTTTGAACGTGATTGCAGATTGAAGAATCAAAATAACAGAAGGTAGCATAATAACTATGCATCCACAAGTGCAGATGATTCTGAGAAGCTGTTCATGGTTCAACATCATATGATGAACATGATGTCTGCTGATGTTTCAAAATCGAGTGATAATGTCTGATATGTTGATTCAGGTGCTTCAAATCACATGACCAGTCATGCGGAATGGTTTAGTAGCTTGCAAAAATTACCAATTCCTGGATATGTTCAAACAGGTGATGATACATCACATCCTATTGAGCATACATGAAACATAGCATTGTCTATGGAGGATGGGAAGGTAAAACATCTTGTTGATGTGCTGCATGTTCCAAATATAACAAAAAATCTAGTTTTTGTTGGACAAATGGTTGACTAGGGATTACAAGTCAGGTTCAATGATGATGGGTTATATGTAGAAGAGTACAAATAGGGTGGAAGATTGATTGCCAAAGGAAACAAAGTGCGTAGGATGTTCACCTTAAATGTGAAAATTCCTAAAATGAATGTAGCCATGTTTGCAAAAGGTGTAGGAGGTATTGCTTATATAGAGATCTGGCACAACGATTGGAGATGCAAATTTGCAAAGGCTGAAATTGATGCAGTCAAAGAAGATTGTCAATGGACTACCAAATTTCAAGGTTGCAGAAATGCAAAAGGTATGTGCAACATGTCAATTTGGTAAACAATCAAGATCATTGTTTCCGCATGACAAGCATGTCAGTGAGAATGTGCTAGAAATAGTACATACAAATGTTTGGGATCCTACAAAGACCACATCTATGGGCAGTTGCAGGTTTTATGTTAATTTCATTGATGACCATACACGAAAAGTATGGATATATTTCATGAAAGAGAAGAGTGAGGTGTGAACTCACTTCTAGAATTTTAAGGCTATGGTGGAAAAGTAGATAGGAAAGTATATTCAGACATTAAGGTCTGATGGAGGAGGTGAATACATGTCAAATGAGTTCAAAAATTTTTGGAAAAGTCATGGAATTCAACATCATTTTTCATGCAGGTACAGACCACAATAGAATGGTGTTGTTGAACACAAAAATAGAAATATTGCAGAAATAGCAAGAGCCTTGATGGCTGAGACAAATATGCCTCATTGTTATTGGGTAGAAGATGTTCATACTGTTGTATACATCATGAACATAACTCCAATTGCTGCTGTACATCAAGTTACACCCGAAGAGAAGTTTATAGGTAAAATGGGAAACTTATCACATCTGAAAGTTTTTGGCTGTATTGCATATGTACATGTTCTAGATGCATTTAGGATGAAGCTTGATCCAAAAACAGGAAAGTGTGTCTTCGTTGGATAATCCCTTGAGCAAAAGGGATATAAATGTTATAACCCACTCACACGATAGGTGAAGGTGAGCAGAGATGTGGTATTTGATGAAATGTGAAGCTTCTATGCAGATGCCAAAGAAGGACTGAACATTGAACCAAATGATAAAGAAAATGCTGAAAAATCAAGTGCAAAAACTTAAGATTTGAGTGGACCGGATGCATCACCAAGCAATAATTCCAACTCAAATCCATGGAGTGGAAGATTGCGTGGAAATTTTAGTCCAGCAAATTCATCAAATACATCCAAGAAAGGTAAAGAAAAGCTTTCTGCTGGTCATAAAACATGTGCAAGTTTTGAAGATGTTGATGGAGATTCAAGCGGTTTAGAAAAGAGTGTTGATGGGGAACTTGGATTGTCCTCTGTGAAGACTCTAGGAGTAATAAAGGCACATGTAGATGATACAAGGAGAAGTGACCAGGACCAAGAAGATCTGGGAGGATACAGAATTCAGTGCAACGATTGGCATATGATAGCTACATGGCTCGTCATTGTGCCTACATGACAAAGAAGATACTGAACCTTCTTGTTTTGAAGATGCAATTGGAAATGCAGATTGGGAAAAAGATATGGATGAGGAGATGGTTGTTGGTGCATGCCAATCAGCAATTGAAGGTTTGAATGAAGAAATGAATTCAAGGAATTGAGAAGAGAACAAATTCAGAAGTTTGAAGGAAGGGCATGATCAGAAATTCAAAGTTATGTACACATATGTATATTAGTTCAGATATAGGTTACTTATGCTTTTGATTAGTCATAAGTTTGCACATATTGCCTATAAATGTTTTGAAAAAATGTCGGGGCATATAGAGAGAAAGAAGAATAGAGAATAAAAATAGAGAAATGAGGTGTAGCAAGTGTCATTGGACACATGAAAAGTTAGTTAAAGTCTCTCTCTTAGTTAGTTATAATCTTTCTTCAGGAATGATAGAATTTTTGCGCCCGAATTTTCTGTGTTTTCTCCTTCTGTGATTGATCTTTTGTGAATTCCTTTTGGAGATATCTAAGTCCATAGTTAATCAATCTATGGCTAGAATTTGAGAGTCTAATTGCAAGCAAGCTGAGAGAATTTTGAATAGGAACATTCATATATCAAAAGGTCTGAGTGACTACTGAAACAGGCGCAGATTTTGAGTTCAGAGAAATGGACAGTGCTCAATGCATAGTGTAAAGATTTACACAAGCGATAGCTTAAAATCTAAGTTGAGAGATAAGTCATCTATGGCTAAAAGCATTTCATCAAACCGGCTATAGTTTGGGAGAACCGTAGCTAAGAAGTTGCAGGTGTCAAAGTCGCTATTACAGAGAGGCAGTTTCAGACACAGGTAAATTGTTTGAGTTAATTCTCAGATTATACTCAATCATTTTGAGTAATTCAAGTTGGAGGAGTTGCGCAAACTCTATGCAATACATCCTACAAAGTTTTATCAAAAACTTTACATGAATGATTAGTCAATGAGTGATTAATTTGCAGCAGATTTTTTCAGAGAAGTGATTTTCTCACAGTTGATCAATTTCTTGATAGTTTGATAGTTGATTTCCAAAATTATGTGGAGTTTGAAGTTATTCTTGGTCTAGAGGTGGTCTAACACCAAGGATAGCTTGCTCTTTAGGAGATTTATATTCTCCTTCAGTGGTATCAGAGCAGGTTGTGTCAAAATTAAGGAAAGGAAGACTCTGACTGCTGCAGATATACAAATTCTACATCTCGAAGGTTCAGAAGGATAAAGTGTGAAGAAAGATTGAAGGGAGACACGCAAAGATTATCAAAAGGATCAGAAGGAGCAACATTCAAAGTTAAGGTACATTCATTTCTTGTAAAGGTTAAAGAATTGAGACTACAGGTGAAGCAAGGATGGGAGATAGTCTCCAAATTGAAAAGTTGGATAGAGAGAACTATCCAGCTTGGTCTATGAGAATGGAAGCTCATCTAATGAGCAAAGATTTGATAGCATACATCACAGGTGAAGAAGAGAAGCCTCAGTTCAGAGATCCTAGTGTTCCAACTAGGGAAGAATTGTCAGATTTAAAGACATGGATGAAGAAGGATGCTCAGGCAAGGAGCATAATCTACATGGCACTGAATAATTATTTGCTTCCTCATATTAGAGGACTTGAGAGTGCAAGTGACATTTGGAATGCTTTGGAAGAGCATTTTCAGAATACTACTAAATCAAGGAAAGCTTCATTATGGGCAGAGTTTACTACCTTCAAGAAGAAGGCTTCACAATCAATATCTGATTATGTGACAAAGATGAAAGACATTGGTGATTCTTTAGGTGCAGTGGATGAAGACATAGAGGAGGATAAATTGGTAAGACAAATTCTCACAGGACTTAGAGGAGATGAGAAGTGGAAGCCTTTTATTTTATCTATAGAACTTTCATTAGATCACTTCACTCCTGATTTGAATCAATTGTTAGGACACATGATAACTTTTGAGAATGATATCAAAGGAGATGTTGACAAGAGTGCAGGTCATGCAATGTATTCCAAAGACAAGAAGAAAGCTAACAAAGGAAAGCAACAATCTGGTGAAGATGAAGGAACTTCAAGCCAAGCAAACTTCCTAAGAGGAAGAGGAGGTGGTAGAAATAGAGGGAGAGGTAGAAATAACAAAGACAATGTCAGAGCTTGTTGGATATGTGGTAAGACTAATCATCTATCTCATGATTGTTGGCATAATAATCAAAACAATGGCAATGCTAATAAGAACTTTAATCAAAGAGGAAGAGGTGGTAGATTTTAGAGAGGAAACTTCAGAGGTAGAGGTTGTAGGAATTATTTTGGAAGAGGTGGAGGAAGAAACTTCCAAAATCAGTCCTATAATAACACCTACTACAACTATGCAGCAGATCAGAAAGAGGATTCAACTCTCATTATGAATGCAACATGTGAAGCCTCACATGAGGACATGAGAGTGTTCTACATAGACTCTGGATGTAGCAATCATCTGAGTGGGAATATTACTTTGATGACTGATCTAGATCATAAGGTAATTAATCACACAGTTCAAACAGGTGATAACACAAAGCATAAGGTAAAGTCAATTGGTTTAGTCAAAGCTAAAGATGGAAGCACTCTTTTGAGTAAGGTTTTGTATGTTCCTACAATTCCAAAGAATTTGATCAGTGTAGGTCAAATTGTGGAAAAAGGATATGAGGTAAGGTTCACTAATGATGGAGTTTATGTTGAAGACCCTAGTCAAGGGTATAAACAGGTTGTTTCAGGAAAGAAAGAAGGAAGGCTCTTCACATTGAAGGTACAAGGAAATGTTGGACATGCTATGTTTGCATATGGAGAGCAAAAGGTGTCAGAATTGGATCTTTGGCACAAAAGACTTGGACACTTCAATGAAAGAGGTATCAAAGACATGATTAATAATGGTTCAGTACTTGGGTTGCCTAACATTGCACGTCAACACATGACATACAAGTGTGAAGCATGTCAGTTAGGTAAGGCCCATAAACAATCATACAATAAACATGGTTTTATGTATACAGAAAGACTTGAATTGGTACATACAGATGTGTGGGGTCCTTCAAAGGATTACAGTATAAATGGTTCAAGATATTATGTCATATATGTTGATGATGCAACTAGGTGGATCACAATCTATGTGATCAAAGAAAAATCAGAAGTGTTTAATACATTTAAACACTTTCACTCATATGCAGAAAGAATTACAGGCCAAAGGTTGAAGAGACTAAGGTCAGATGGAGGGGGAGAGTACTTCTCAAATGAGTTTAGTGATTACTTGTGGAATGCAGGTATAAAGAGAGAAGTTACTTGTAGGTATTCTCCTCAACAAAATGGTGTAGCAGAAAGGAGGAATAGGACACTTGTTGAATTTGCAAGGTCCATGATGAAAGAGAAGAATTGCCCAAATTATTTGTGGGCTGAGGCTGTAAACACAGCCACATATTTGGTGAATAGGTTACCTTGTAAAGCTTTGCAGGGTATGACACCATATGAAGCTTGGTGGGGTAAAACACCTACCTTAGATCATTGCAGAATATTTGGATGCTTAGCATATGCATATGTGCCTTCTCAATTGAGGCATAAATTGGAGCCTAAAGCAGAGAAATATGTTTTCATTGGTTATGATGACAAACAAATGGGTTATAGGTTGTGGAGTCCATCCACAAAGCAATTCCTTGTGTCCAAGGATGTTACATTTGATGAACAAAATACTTGGTATACAGGTACACCTAATGTGTATGCAGAAGTTGAAGAAGTTATGAATCAGAAGAAAGGTAAATCAAAGGTTCAAATTTTTGATGAAGATGAGAATAATGAAGTACAGGTTGAAGCTGAAGAAAGGCCAAGGTTTGATCCAGAATGTGATGAACCAGAAACTTCAAGAAGTGGAGAAATCAGAAGATCATCTAGGCATAAATGGCAACCTACAAGGTATAGCTATGACACTTCATTTCTGACTACTAAGGATTATGCTTACTTGGTAAAAACAGATGAAGACCCTTCTACATATGAAGAGGCCAAAGGAAAGAAGAATTGGGAAGATGCTATGCAAGAGGAGTATGATGCATTGATAGAGAATCAAACATGGGATTTGGTTCCTAAACCAAATGGTCAGAAAATCATTGGTTGTAAGTGGGTTTACAAAACCAAAAGATTTGCAGATGGAAGTGTGTCTAGGTACAAAGCTAGACTTGTGGTGAAAGGATATGCACAGACATATGGAGTGGACTATGATGAGACTTATAGTCATGTGGCAAAGATGACAACCATCAGGACACTCATAGCAATTGCTGCTGGCAAAGGTTGGAAGTTGTCTCAATTAGATGTTAAAAATGCTTTTTTGAATGGTTACATTTCAGATGAAGTCTACATGGAGCAACCAGATGGTTTTAAAGATCAAATGTATCCAAATTATGTGTGTAAGCTCAAGAGAGCTTTGTATGGATTGAAGTAGGCCCCAAGGGCATGGAATTATAGGCTTGTAAAGTTCTTGAAGGAACTTGGATTTCAAGCATCAAAGGCAGATAGTAGCTTGCTAGTCAAAGCAAGTGAAGATGGATTTATTTATGTTTGTATTTATGTTGATGACATAATACTTACAGGAACAGATGACAAAGGCATACATATGATTAAGAAACAGATGGAGAAAGAATTCAAAATGAGTGATTTGGGAAATTTTTCATTCTTCTTGGGAATGGAGATTTCATATACTCAACATGGAGTATATGTGACTCAAGAAAGGTATCTGAAAAATTTGCTAACCAAATTTAAAATGGAAGATTGCAGGATAGCACCAACTCCAATGGAAGTAAATCATAAATTGACTAGATATGGAGGAGAAGAATTCAGAGACATGAAGCTCTATCAGAGTTTGGTGGGTAGCTTGATTTATGCTACATTAACAAGGCCTGATCTATCATATGCAGTTGGCGTTCTATCTCAATTCATGCATTGTCCTAGAAAGGAACATTGGATTGCAGGACAAAGAGTACTTAGGTACATCAAAGGTACACTCAAAGAAGGACTGTACTATGGGTATACTTCAGATACAAGAGTCAAGATATATAGTGATGCAGATTGGGCAGGTAGTGTGGATGATAGAAGATCAACACATGGATACTTGTGTTATGTAGGAGATAAGCTAATCTCATGGTGTTCTAAGAAGCAACATACAGTTGCTTTATCATCCACAGAAGCAGAATACAAAGGTATGGTGGAAGCTGCAAAGGAGGTGATATGGCTAAAGACACTCATGAAGAGTTTTGATGTTGTTCAGAGTATTCCTATCATTTGTGGAGATAATATGAGCTCTTTATACTTGGCAGCAAACCCTGTGTTTCATGCTAGAACTAAGCATATTGAAATACAGTATCATTTTCTGAGAGAGAAGGTCATTGATAAGGAAATTGAAGTTATGCATACTCCTACAAAAGATCAACTTGCAGACATGATGACAAAAAGTCTAGATGGACCAAAGTTACAGAGATTCAAGGATATGGCAGACATTAAGAAGATAAAGAAAACCTCAATTGATGATTGAGGGGGAGCTGTTGGTGCATGCCAATCAGCAATTGAAGGTTTGAATGAAGAAATGAAGTCAAGGAATTGAGAAGAGAACAAATTCAGAAGTTTGAAGGAAGGGCATGATCAGAAATTCAAAGTTATGTACACATATGTATATTAGTTCAGATATAGGTTACTTATGCTTTTGATTAGTCATAAGTTTGCACATATTGCCTATAAATGTTTTGAAAAAATGTCGGGGCATATAGAGAGAAAGAAGAATAGAGAATAAAAATAGAGAAATGAGGTGTAGCAAGTGTCATTGGACACATGAAAAGTTAGTTGAAGTCTCTCTCTTAGTTAGTTATAATCTTTCTTCAGGAATGACAGAATTTTTGCGCCCGAATTTTCTGTGTTTTCTCCTTTTGTGATGGATCTTTTGTGAATTCCTTTTGGAGATATCTAAGTCCATAGTTAATCAATCTATGGCTAGAATTTGAGAGTCTAATTGCAAGCAAGCTGAGAGAATTTTGAATAGGAACATTCATATATCAAAAGGTCTGAGTGACTACTGAAACAGGCGCAAATTTCGAGTTCAGAGAAATGGACAGTGCTCAGTGCGCAGTGTAAAGATTTACACAAGTGATAGCTTAAAATCTAAGTTGAGAGATAAGCCATCTATGGATAAAAGCATTTCATCAAACGGGCTATAGTTTGGGAGAACCGTAGCTAAGAAGTTGTAGGTGTCAAAGTTGGTATTACAGAGAGGCAGTTTCAGACACAGGTAAATTGTTTGAGTTAATTCTCAGATTATACTCAATCATTTTGAGTAATTCAAGTTGGAGGAGTTGCGCAAACTCTATGCAATACATCCTACAAAGTTTTATCAAAAACTTTACATGAATGATTAGTCAATGAGTGATTAATCTGCAGCAGATTTTTTCAGAGAAGTGATTTTCTCACAGTTGATCAATTTCTTGATAGTTTGATAGTTGATTTCCAAAATTATGTGGAGTCTGAAGTTATTCTTGGTCTAGAGGTGGTCTAACACCAAGGATAGCTTGTTCTTTAGGAGATTTATATTCTCCTTCAGTGGTATCAGAGCAGGTTGTGTCAAAATTAAGGAAAGGAAGACTCTGACTGCTGCAGATATACAAATTCTACATCTCGAAGGTTCAGAAGGATAAAGTGTGAAGAAAGATTGAAGGGAGACACGCAAAGATTATCAAAAGGATCAGAAGGAGCAACATTTGAAGTTAAGGTACATTCATTTCTTGTAAAGGTTAAAGAATTGAGACTACAGGTGAAGCAAGGATGGGAGATAGTCTCCAAATTGAAAAGTTGGATAGAGAGAACTATCCAGCTTGGTCTATGAGAATGGAAGCTCATCTAATGAGCAAAGATTTGATAGCATACATTACAGGTGAAGAAGAGAAGCCTCAGTTCAGAGATCCTAGTGTTCCAACTAGCAAAGAATTGTCTTCTTTGCTCTGCAACACTCTCCCCCTCTTCGTCTCTGTCGTCCCTTGACAGGCTTTAGCTTTTCGTCGGCTGTTTGCTTAAGTCTTCTGAATACACACACCCAGCGGTCGAAGCGGCAACAAGGACTGTCAGACAATTGGTTATCTTATCCGATGTATGTCCTTTGCTTTGATTTTGCCCCCTGGTATTCCTTATATCACATAGTCGGGTTGCTGTATTCAGTTGGGTTTCTCCGCGCACAACCCTTGGTCAGTTTTGCCTGTATCTTCAACAGGAGTACAGTTTTGATGGCCTTTTGATTCAAGCTCTACTACACGCGCTGGGCCTACTGAATTTGTCTTGCCTGTTGATTTGGGTTGCCACGCACGCCATCAGTGACTAGGAATGTGCTGTTCTTAGTCACCCTCTTCAACTTTTGAGCCTCTGGTCTTCTGATTTGTCTTGGTTGCACACATCTGACCCTGTTGTATTGCTTTGAGCCTGTTTGCTTTGTTGACAACGCACGCTATCACCGAAAGGATTATGACCTGCCAATTATCTTCTTGCACTTCTTCATGGATACTTGTTGGCCTTGGTTCCTTCCTCTAGCTGCGTGCTTTTCCTTGGTGTGTGTGCCCCTGCGGGGCTCTGTGCAGAGATGGGTGTTGCGCCCCTGCGGGGCTTCCTGCAGAGATATATCTTCAAATATAATCTTTCTAGTGAAGCTTCTTACGTTGTCTTCTTCTTTTCTTCTTTTTGCTTGATTCTCCCTCAACACTGCCCCCCTCCTGGACTCTGTCGTCCCCGACAGGCTTTGATAAGCGACGGGCATATGTTCTATATACTTTTTGCTCTGTTTCATTTAGCAGATTGGCTTCACGTATCATGAGCTGTTTCCATTGTTCTGCCTTTACACCATCATGAGGTGGTTGTCTGTGATCTGCGAAGAAGCTTAATTCATATGCCACTAATCTGGCATTCAAGTTAGATGACATTTTCAAAAAGATTTCTGAATCGATTTCAAAAAATCCTGTAAAAAATGCTTCTTCGAATGTTTGCATATATGTACTCGGCAAGAACATGAGCCTTGAATAATAGGCCATTATTGTCGGTCTGCTAGGCATCACAGATAAGTCAAAAACAAGGATATGTGTTCCTTGATTAATACCAATAAAGTTCAAAAAAGTGTATGCCGCATGTTTGAAGACCTTCAATACCGTCAGTATCATACTGAGTATTTTATTTGTCATTTTTATTGTTAAATCTGGTACTGTTGCATAATTTTGTAGCCAAAATTTGATGGTCTTGACCATGTAGTCTTCCGTTGGTAGATAGTTATGTGGCGGACTTGGTAATAGAGGATAATTCAGCCACTGTTTATTCATCGTACCATTTCTTTGCATGTCCAAAAATTCTCTGTTTTCCCTTCGGCGTGGTATAGGACAAAATGAAGGGTTTACCTGTAAGAAATACGGTGCGGCTTGCCAATGCACCCTGAGTGTGGGATGTTTCTCCAAAAACTTTCTTCTCCATACAGGTTGTGCAGCTTCAAATTCTGCTTGAGTGTAATTGAACGTGTCTTGCTTAAAATTTAGCTGCTCATCTGGGCTTTACTTTGTAATCTTCTTTATATATTGTCGTGTTTTCTCTTTCAATAATCCGTATGGGATATTGAAAGGCTTCATAATCTTCTCTAAGTCTTTCCCTTTGATCTTTGCTTCTTTCATTACTTTGATGACTTCATTTTCAAAGCTCTCTGTCAATCGGGACACCACTAGTGCCCGTTCCTTCTGACTTATTTCTGCAGTGTATGGCATTGGATGATCATCATGTATGTCTGTCAACTGCTCATGTAGTGGAGAATGATAAATCGGGGGAGATAGAGGACGTACCTCTACCTCGTCAGTAGGACTTTTCTTTATTGGCTCTACTGGTGTCCCGACATCTGCTTTCCCTTTTATTTGAGTCTTCAATTGTGCTATGCATTCATCTTTCTCTTTCATTTCTTGCATGGCTGCCCTGAGTGCTTCTTTTGCTGCCAGCAATTCATTTCCCACTTCAGCGACGTGATCCATGGTTTCATTGTAGCTTTGTACCAATTTGGCATTCACATTTTGTAATTGGGTCTTCAAATCATTGGTTTCCTTGTTGTATTTCCTTTCCCATTCATCTGTTCGTGTCTGCTCTTGCCTTAGCAAATCTTCATATTGTGCTAGCTGATCTCTTAAGTCTTTTTCTTTAGTTTCTGATAATTCCTGTTGCTCAATAGGTTGATCATATAATAATGATTTCATCAACTCTTTATTCCTGCTTCGTAAAGTGTCATTCTCATCCATGTACAACTTTAGTTGTGTCTCAAGCAAAGTGCTCCGAGCTCGCATTCTCTCTTTGTCAGCCTCGCTTGCTTCATGTAATCTTTGTAATTCCGCGAGTTGTGCCTGAAGTTGGTGATGCTGATTTATTAATGTGTCACTTTGATTTTTTACCTCGAGCAACTCGGTGCTTTTGGTTGCTATCTCTTTTTGTGCTTGGATAAGCTTTGCAGACAATTGTTCACTCATAATTTGAAACTGACTCCTCTCCCTCATTGCTTTGTCATAGTCTGCATCTGCATCCATCATTTGCTGTTGTGTATCCATAGTTGTTTGAATCATTTGCTTGACTACAAGTTTCAGCTGAGTGACATCCACATTAATCCATGTTTTTGGTATACTCGGTTCTTCCCTTGTAGTGACATCTTTTCCTTGTGCTATATGTAATGTAGTGTCATGGGGTTGCCTAATCTGAAGTCGGATTCTTGGCTCAGCCACCACGTTGGCAACGTTTTCTTGAGGTGTATCATCTGGCACCTCAATCATAATTTGCTCCTGATTTTGTAGTTTTGAGTCCGTATTCACAGGAGTTTGTACTTCCTCTTTGATAGGAATTTTTACATGTGTATCCGCGATTGGAGCTTCTTTGATGCTAATCTTTGTAGTATCATTCATTTGAATGACATGTTCAGGTTCACTGGCCTTCTCGATTGTCTTTTCCTTCTGTTGTTGGTTATCGGGCGTGACTTCGACTTGATTCAATTCTGTCCATTCATCTTCATGATTTTCTGTCCTTATATCCGTATCTAAGGTATCTTTGTCAGGACTGGATTCTGCACCGGAGCTGGAATCCTCTAAGCCTATTTCTTTATATCTTGCGCTTTGTTCTGGGGTCTTTGCTTTGCTCTTGGGTTGTTTCTCTTGACTCGCCTGTCTGTAGTGATGACCTTGAACGTTCAGATTAACTTGCCCTTGCATGTACTGGTGTGTTTCTTCCAGGGCAGCAGATAGATCTCTCTTTGTAATTGGCATATGGACTACCGGGACCTTTGGTAAAACATGTGTGCATTTAGACTGAGGCGTGGCCTGAGCTTCTTCCTCTCTTAATCTTTTTGTTCCCCTCATTATTTTCTGAGAACTGGTTCCTGCCTCTTCAATACTAAGAGCTGCTTTCTTTTTCTTTGGAACTATAGCGGACTTAGCATATCTGGCTAACTCTTCAGACGTTGGCATTTCGCGTAAGCAGTTTTTCATTTCAAGAGCCTCATATATCAATAATGTCAATGCTGAGCTCCCATTCAACAGCTTCTTCTGACCCCATCTCTTCTTGGCTTCAAATAATATGTCTTGTATATACGGAGTCAGATTAACTTTATTACCCACTTGCCTCATTGCGTGTGATAATAACTGTACCACAATCTTTTGTGGCGCAATGTATCTATTCATGCTCGGGAAACAAAAGTGTTGATGTACTAGTCGTACAACATCTTCAATGTCTATTTTGTTAATATCCACAAAGGATCTCTTCTTAGGATCATGACATTCTTCTTTGACATTAGTGATCCCATCTTGATTCCATCCGAAAGCTTTGTTGATCAATTCATGAGTGAATTGAATAGTCTTCCAAGTTCCTACTCTATCCAATACTCTGGCTTCTAGAACTGATATCTTTGTTGCTGCAGGCTGCAGTGTATTCATTACTTGTGTACATCTTTGGAAATCAGGCAGATAAATTGGTAATTGTAGAAATGCCTCTATGCCTGCTTGTGTCCATACATCCACGATGCTAGGTAAGCCTTGTATGATAGTCTTGAAGTCCTGCGACATAATAGGGAAGTAGTGGTCCCTGTCCATGATTTTGATAGTTGCCATGAAAATCAGTTCAACTGTTGGTTGGTCATCACGGAACCAATGGCCTCTGACTTTTGTTATTGACTCTAATGGAAGAAGTTGCACCTCTTCCTATTGCGTAGTTTCTGAATCAGGAGATGCCATCTGCACTCAATATAGAGTATGAATTAGTGGCAATTTAGCATCAGAAATCCTTCTTCAGTTGTCGTTCACAAGATCGTCATTTCTCCGAGTGAATGGTGTTGTCCCTTCCCCGTGGGTGTGAGAAAGGTTATACCTGGGATTTTCTGTGATTTTTATATTTTTATGTTTTTGTCTGAAAGAAAAACAGAAAAGTGAGTTTATAGCCGAAGCTTTTATTATATTTTTAGTAATTTTCTTTAGATTATGTACAAGTGTTCTCCTATTTCCCCAAGAGGAAAATGTGCTTTACTATCTTGAAATAGAAGAAAGATGTGCCGAATGCTTGGCCTTGTAATGTGGCCCTATCATGCATACTTTGGATTCTGGTAACTCCACATGTGTGCAATTTGAAGATGTTTGAAGATGCATGACTTCTGTCCTATCTTTCGGCATCCAAATCTGTTTTACTTTGTTGGGTGGTATTGTATTTCGAACATTTCTGATTACTGTAGTGCTTCTCATGTTGCACATTTGCTTCTGTTGCTTTTTGAATCTTGGACTAGCTGTTGTTGCAATGGCAGACTCGGGTCCTTCCTTTTTGCTATCCTTTCTCAGTTGTTTTGCTCTTGGATTATGCAGGTTCTCCTTGTGTATTGGCTTATCTTTTTTGTGGCTCATCTTTGGAGCATATGATTTTGGAATCCATATTTGCACTCGATCCGGTTGAGCGGCGATCACTTTCTTTGGAACCCATACTGTAGTGATTCGTCGTTGACCTCGTTGTCCGAAACAATTGGTTTGCTTCTTAGCGGGGCTGTCCTGATGTTTATTCTGCTTCTGTTGTAGTTGATAGACCTCTTTGTGATCTTTTCTAATCCAAGCCAATTTTGTGTATGGAATAGGGTATATTCTAATAGATGTTGACTTGGGATGTTCTTGGGAATTAGTATCTCTCGTGCATGGCTCCTCATTAAAGCTGTTTTCAGATGAATTTACACTCTTGTGACTAGTCAACTCAGGAGATGTGGTGCAAGTGGACTTCTGTGTGTGCTCACACGGAGTACTGGAGGATACAATACATTCATCACGGTGTTCTATTGACTGACCTTCAGGGACTATTTCTATGGGCTTAAATGGTCGTTCGTCTAACATGCTGAATACCTCTCGGTGTCCTATTCTGGCTGAGATGTATTCTAAAGCCAACTGAATAGTCACTTCGTATTCGTAAATCCAATCTTGACCTAACACTATGTCTTCAAGTAAGTCTTGATCATGACAAACTAAGAGTTTCTGCTCTATAGTGTTGTTTCCCATATGTAAAGGTAAAGATATTTCACCTACGCAGTGAGTAATCGTTCCTCCTATTCCCATCAACTGTGCCTTTGATGGCCGTAATTCCTCCTTAAACTTGTGAGTCAATGAAAGTTTGATACAACTTATGGCGGCTCCTGTATCGATAAGTGCATTCACTAAGTGATATTCCACTCTTCCTGCTCCCAAATTCAAATATGGTTGTGTCCTTTGTTGTCCTAGGTTTTCTGTGGCTCTAAAATTAGCCATTGGGATGAGTTCTTCTCCTATTCGATATCTTTCATCTCTCTCTCTCATCCACTCCTTTCATTTCTTAATTCGTTCTAGTGCCTCCTGTCTAGCTTCTTCTCGTATTCTTTCCTCCTCAATACGTCTGTTCTTACCCCTGATTAGTCGTGACATTGTTTCTTCAGTCAAGGGTTCTAGATATTTCTTTACTCGACATCCACTGATATAGTTTGGCAATACTTCTCCATCTAGGGTTGCTAAGCTAATGGCTCCACTAGTAGATACACGATTGATGATTAATGGGCCATACCCTCTTTTCTACAACTTCTTAGCATGTTGCTTTAAGGTGTATACCAAAACTAAATCTCCTTCCCTTAGATTTTTGTCTTTGATGTGAGCATCAAAGTATGCTTTTTTTTGCCTTTTAGCAGCATAAATGCCTGCTACTGCTTGTAACCTAGTTTCGTGTAATTTTTCTATTTGATCCACTTGAGCTGATAGTTCATGTCCCGTCCACTCGTAAGTTGTTGCTACCCTAAGAGTGGGAATCAAGAAATCAATTGGCAAAATAGCATTTTGTCCATACACCAGGTTAAAAGGTGTGGTTCCTATTGCGGTTTTGTAAGCAACTCGAAATGCCCATAAAGCATGATGTAATTGCTTATCCCAATCAGATCTTCCAGTGTTCACAATTTTTGTGAGAATAGTACACAAGATTTTATTCGAACTTTCAGCTTGTCCGTTGGCTTGTGGGTGATAAGGGGCTGATTTCTTGTGAATTACTAAGAATTTGTTCAATAGGGCTTCTATGACTTCATTCACAAAATGTGTGCCTCTATCACTCACAATTTCTATTGGCAATCCAAATCTAGTGAACACATTTTCAAAAAGAAACTTGGCTGTAGTTATTGTGTCATTTTTCTTGGTTGCTTTGGCTTCAACCCATTTGGTCAGATAATCTGTTGCTACAATTATGTACTCGGCATGGGATCCTTTAGGTGGGGGGCTAATTGGTCCTATGAAATCTATTCCCCATTTAGTAAAAGCTCTGGCACTAATCATGGGTTTCAATGGCATCTCATCTCTTCTAATTGGGTACTTTGTTCGTTGACAAGTATCACATCGTTGTACATAAGTTATAGCATCTTGATGTAGAGTTGGCCACCACATTCCAGCGAATAAAATCATTTTTGTTGTTTTGTCTGCAGAGAAATGTCCTCCTGCAGCTCCCATATGCGCCATCTCTAACACAGCAAGATATTCATCTTCATGTATGCATAATCGTAATTGATTATCTCTACCACGCTTAAAGAGTTGTTTTCCTACAATGGCGTAATCCTTACTTTGTTCTTCTAAAGCACGTTTCCTTGCTAATGTGGCTCCTTCTAGGTATTCCTGGGTCTTCAAAAACTTCACCAGAGGTATGCTCCATCTCGGTGCTACAGTGGAGTAGCATATAGTAGAGTTTTCTTCTGGATTCCGTTCCTGGCAATTTGGGCAAACTGATACATAGTTGTGTGCATCTTTTTGCATGGTTGGCCAATATATGCCCAGTCTCTTAAGCGTTTGCCATGTTCCATTGGCGTGTAAGTGGGTTTTCCATTGATTTACATGTGCTTTTTTAAGCCACATTTCTTGTTCGTCCTCTTCTACACATCTCATTAGCAATCCATTTGAATCTTGGTGATACAAACTTCCTGCAATGATATGAAGGTTTTTAGTCTTCCACAGGTCTTGAGTTTGTTTTGATTTGATCCCATCTTTAGGTCCATGTGTAAGTATAGGGATCAACTTTTCTGCCCATTGGGGACATACTTCCAGGTTAAAAAGGTACGTATCTGGCAGATCATCTGGTACTCCTATGGGTGGTTCTCCATGTGTCATTCTTGATAAATGATCCGCTCTTATGTGGGTATTTCCTTTCTTGACTACTACCTCAAAATCAAATTCCATCAGCAATAAAAACCATCGTACTAGTCGTCCTGTATTACAAGGCTTATTGACTAGGTACAATAGAGCTTGATGATCAATAAAGAATTTGAATTTGTTCGCCAAAAGGTAATGTCTAAACTTCTTCACTGCATATACCATCCCTAGGCCTTCTCTCTCAGTTGTGGTATAATTGCGTTCTGCTTGATTCAATTGTCTACTGGCATAGGCTATATGTTGGTGCAATTCAAGCCTTCACATTTGGCTTGGAACCATTGAAGGAACTCTCTGCATGAAGCAAGGACCATACGAACACATGCCTATGAGTTATTACCATTTTATCTCTTGTAAAAGTCTTAGTGACTTGGCATCTTATGTAATCACACCTACTTGATTAAGTCGTGGAAAAAGTGACTGATTGATTGAGAGAATATCTCATCAATTTTTTAGGTGAAAGATTCTAGGAGTTTGAATTTGAATTCAAACTCATCCTTCAACCTAATCCTATAAAAATGCTAGTAAAAAAGTTGCGGGTAGCTTCACTAGCATAGCTCACTTCAGCTCAATTCCCGAGGCATCCATCATTGTATCTGAGTGTGTTTGAGTGCTACTACTTAGCCCATACCTCATTACCTCATTTAGCTATGGTTATCATGCTACTGAGATTGTACAATTATGTCAATTAATAGATACATTCACATTCATCAACTCTGTGTTCTCTGAGTGAACTACTTCAAGTCTGTCAACTTCAAAGAGGCATATCTCAGTGTCTACTGCTCCAAATCAAGTGATTCAAAGCTTGTTGGATCCAGCTCAAAGCATACTACACGCTACAAAATTTGAAGCAAATTGGTTCAGCCATTGTAGAGAAATCTCAGTCGAAGTGCTCACTGGTATTTGTCTGCATACCTCCTAAAAAGTCGGGGGTGTCCATTAATTTGCTAAAGTGATTTCTCATTGCATAGTTTATCATTTTGAATGATTCCACTTGCAAATGGTAGTTAATTAAGCTAATAGAATACCTCTAGAAGGAATTTTACCAATTTTAAGTGTACTGGTCATACTGAGTGAAAGACTGAGCAGGTATCAATACCAAAATAGAAGGTTTCTCTAGTTTTGTGATTCACAAACTTATCTGTTTGATCAAGTCATTACTCAAAACATTTCCAAAGTACATATAGCATCTCTTGGTATCATTTGGAAGCTAAAAGTGTCTACTAATCATATCTGGAGTCATTGAGGGCTGGTGCAAAGCAGGATTGGCAGCATCTACTCATTCTTCTGAAGGATCCATCCATCTTTCCCAACAGTGGTATCAGAGCAAATAAGGTAACATGGGAGATGGTTTTCCTTCATTCATTGATAAATTGGACAGAAACAACTACCAAGCTTGGTCTCTGAGGATGAAGACCTATCTACAAGGAATAAGCTTATTTGGATTCATATCAGGAGATGAGAAATTGCCCTCATTCAAAGCTAGAGGTCTACCCACCAAGGAAGAACAAGAGAGGCTCAACACTTGGTGTGCAAAAGATGCATAGGCAAGGTCATATCTTCTTAACTCTATATCTGATTTCCTTTTACCTCACATAAGGAATTGCAAGACTTCCCAAGAGACTTGGGAAACCTTGTCATCATACTTTTCATCTAACACAAGGGCCAGGAAGAATCAACTGTGGATTGAATTCACAACCCTTAGGAAACAACCAAAGCAATCAGTTTCTGACTTTGTGACCAAGATCAAGGATGTGGCAGACCAATTAGCAAGCATTGGAGAGGAGATTGAAGAAGAACAAATAGTAAGGCAAATAACCGATGGACTAAAGGCAGATGATAAGTGGGAAAGTTTCACCACTGCAACGGATCTCTACATGGACATGCATACCCCAGATCTCACAACTCTGATGGGCCAACTATTCACACATGAAGCAAAGTTCACAAAGGCTGGAGATACATCTAAAGGTAACACTCCTTCTGCCCTATATACTGATAAGAAGGTTAAAGACAAAGGTAAAGGAAAAAAGCAAGAGGATGAAGGTTCTACCTCCCAAGCAAACTATGCAGGGAGAGGAAGATCTTCAATAGGCAGGGGCAGAGGAGGTAAGCAAGGTAGGGGGAGACCCTACAACTCATCACCATGCAACATTTGTGGATTGTCTAACGACACCACAAATGAATGCTACAAAAATTACAAGAATCAGAGAGGAAGAGGCTATCAAAGAGGTGGATACTCTCAAGGCAGAGGAAGGTTCAACCAACATCAAGGGTACAATGGCTACAACAATGGCTACAACAATGGCTACAACAACAATTACAACAACAACCAAAATGGTAACTACCAAGGAGGATACAGAAATAGGAAAGACTACAACAACTATACAGAGGAGCAGGATGACTCCCTATTGATCATGAATATGACTTCTAAGTCAGGTATCAATGATGATCATTTGTGTTACATTGATTCAGGATGTTCTAATCATGTAGCTGTCAATGTGGCACTACTCTCTGATTTGGAAGAACCCAAAGGCAAACATCAGGTACAGACAGGTGATGATACTAAACATTCTGTAATAAAGATTGGAAATGTGAAAACTTCTGATGGTAACCAGAACCTATTGAGCAGGGTACTCTATGTACCAACCATTACCAAGAATCTTATAAGTGTTGGTCAGATTGTGGAGAAAGGTTTGCAGGTCAGGTTCAATCAACATGGAGCATATGTGGAGGATCCAAGACATGGATTCAAAAGGATTGCCAAGGGAGAAAAATCAGGTAGATTATTTACTTTTGAGCTAGAAGACACAAAAAATATTGCTTTATACAATTACAAGGATCAAACACTTTCAGAATTAGAAATATGGCACAAGAGGTTAGGTCACATAGGTGAAAGGACCTTGAAACAAATATGCAGATATCAATGTGTGCTTGGGATACCCAATGTATCCAAGCAACACATGATCTACAAGTGTGGTGCTTGTCAGTTTGATAAGTCTCACAAGTTGCCCTATTCAAGGAAAGGTTTCATGCATGAAGACTACCTAGACTTGGTGCACACAGATGTTTGGGGACCTAGCAAGGATCCCTCCATTTCAGGATCAAGGTATTATGTGTCCTTCATTGATGATTATAGCAGATGGACTATGTTATACTTTATGAAGCACAAGGATGAAGTATTTAATTGTTTCAAAAGATATCTTGCATTAGTTGAAAATCAAACAGGTAGAAACTTGAAGAAGCTAAGGTCAGATGGAGGTGGAGAATACTTCTCCAATGAGTTTGAAGATTTCTTGCAGGAAAGAGGCATCAAAAGGGAGATAACCACAAGGTACTCACCTGAACAAAATGGGGTAGCTGAAAGAAGGAATAGGCTCATTGTTGAAACAGCTAGGTCTATGCTTAATGAAAAGAAGTTGCCAAATTATCTTTGGGCAGAGAGTGTATCTACTGCCACCTATCTCATAAACAGGTTGCCATCAAAGTCACTTGATGGTATGACACCCTATGAGGCTTGGCATGGTAAGAGACCATCTTTGGATCATTGCAAAATCTTTGGTTGTGTGGCATATGTGCATATCCCCTCACAGGTAAGGGGAAAGCTAGACCCTAAAGCTGAAAAATGTATTTTCATTAGTTATGACTTGAATAAAAAAGGGTACAAGTTCTACAACCCAACCAATAAAGGGTTCAAGGTAAGCAGAGATGTCATCTTTGATGAGAATGACTCATGGTATGAGCATGAATGCAGGAAGGTTAGTCTACCCTATGATTTGGAAGAGGAGTTTCCAAAACTCTCAAAGGAGGAACCAATCCAGAAGGAAGACTCAAGCTCAGATGATGATACAATCAAACTTGAAGAATTTAAAGCATGGAGGTCCAAAGGAAAGATGAAAATGAAGCAGCTAGAAGATATTCCAGAATCCTCAACTCAGTCAATTAGAAGATCTAAGAGAGAAAGCAAAAGACCAATCAGATATGGGTATGATGATACATATCTTGTAACTAAACATTCTGTATATCTTGCAAAGGATTTGTTGAATGAAGAACCAGGTTCATATGAAGAGGCAATCACCAGACCAGAATGGAAAGGAGCTATGGATGAAGAAATAGAAGCTCTCAAGGAGAGTGACACATGGGACTTGGTACCCAAGAAGGACTCCATGAAGGTGATAGGATCCAGATGGATCTACAAACTAAAGAGGAATTCAGATGGTACAATCAACAGGTATAAAGCTAGGTTGGTAGCCAAGGGTGGGTTGCACAAACCCAAGGCATTGATTATGAGGAGACATTTTCTCCTGTGGCTAAGATGCCAACAATCAGAATTTTGGTGAGTATAGCTGCATCTAAGAATTGGAACATGTACCAATTAGATGTCAAGAATGCTTTCTTGAATGGATGGATATCTGAAGAAGTCTACATGTCACAACCACCTGGCTATGAAGATCCCAAGAAGGTAAATTATGTCTGTAAATTGAAGAAAGCCTTATATGGATTAAAGCAGGCACCTAGGGCATGGAACTACAGGTTGACAACATACCTCCAAGACCAAGGATTTGTGATGAGTAAAGCAGACACTTCTCTATTCATAAAGAGGAGTAGTACAGAGGTAATCTACTTGTGTGTTTATGTTGATGACATCATCATTACAGGCAATGATGTCAATGGAATCAGAAGCATAAAGAATCATATGATGAAGGAATTCAAGATCAATGATCTTGGATTATTAAAGTACTTCTTAGGTCTTGAGTTAGTCTACACCAATTCAGGTATATATATCACTCAAAAGAAGTATGTACAAGACATGTTGAAGAAGTTTAACATGCAGGATGCTAAAGCCTCAAGTACTCCAATGGAGATCAACCAAAAGCTAAGTGCTCATGAAGGGGAAGAAGTCCAAGACATCACAGGATATCAGAGTATGGTAGGTAGTTTGAATTATGCTACCTTGACCAGAATTGACATAGCATATGGAGTTAGTGTGCTAAGTCAATTCATGCACAAACCAAGGGTACCTCACCTAGAGGCTGCAACGAAAATCTTGAAGTAATTGTAGGGAACTCAGAACCATGGTTTGTACTTTCCTTATACATCAGATATTGACATCAAAGTATATTCAGATGCAGATTGGGCAGGATGCAAGGATGACAGGAGGAGCACATCAGGATACATATGTTTTGCAGGAGACAAACTGTTGAGGGCGAGACGAGTAAAAAGAGGAAAAAGAGAAAGCAACGAAAGAAACAGCTTCACTAAAAGGCAAATTTGAAGATCAGACAAATGTAAAGATACATCTCTGCAGGAAGCCCCGCAGGGGCGCAACACCCATCTCTGCACAGAGCCCCGCAGGGGCACGCACCAGGCTACAAAGCTAAACCCCAGGGTCCCGAGTAGTGGACTTTTCAAACATCAAAGTAGGACCAAAAGTTAGAAAGGGGTAGAGGCTGAAAAGTTGAAGAGGGTGACTAAGAACAGCACATTCCTAGTCACTGGTGGCGTGCGTGGCAACCCGAGTCAACAGGCAAGACAACTACATCAGGCTCTCGAGTTGTAGAGCTTGAATCAAGAAGGCCATCGAATCTGCATGTCTGTTTAACTGCAGACAACACTGACCAAGGGGAGCGTGCAGTGGAAAAGCTGAAGCGCCTCTAAAACGTAATGCAAGATCAAGAAGTAGACAACACTACCCACGGGACGCGTTCGCGAAGCAAAGTCTGTCAAGGGACGACAGAGACGAAGAGGGGGAGAGTGTTGCAGAGCCAAAGAGCGCACAAAGCAGAGAAAAAGACGGGCCCCAAAATTTTTCCGATTTGGACCAGATATTTTTGTAACATATTCATTTCTGTAATATATTTCCCTTGTAAAGGCACTAGAGGAGTCCTCTAGATGCATTCCCATAGAAGAATAGAAGCTTATCCATGTAAAATAGTAGGAAATTAGCTCTTAGGGAATAAAGTGCCGGTCACTTATGTGAAAGGACCATTTTTAGGGCACTAGTATATAAGTCAAATGTGACTCTTTGTAAAGAACTTTTTGCCATTGTGAGAATAGAGAGCACAGAAATTCGAATTTGTGTCTTCTTCCCTCTTCATCTTCTTCTTCGTGAGCTTGTATGCATGTGTATTGCTTGGAAAGAGTGCTTGTGAGTGTGATCTATCCTTGAGAGTGTTTCTTTGCTGTAGGAGAGGTGTGTACAAGGTGTAGGAGGTGCTGAAGTGTAGGAAAGTATTCCCGCGACTCAGTATTTCTGTCATAACTTGAAGTAGGAGTGTCGGAATTAAGTGAAACCACTGCCATTGGATGCGTCTTCTCGAGAGCTTCGAAACGCATATGCTATTCGCTATGTTTGGAGCTCGGAGCTAGGAGAAAAGTCCAAAATACTGACGGCTGCTGCACCAAGTATCGTTTCGTCTTGACCTACAGTTGAAGCTTGTTAGGATAAGTGATTTCCTCATTTTCACTTTTGAGTAATACTTTTGCATTGACCATTACGCATTTGCATGTCTTCATACACTCGGCTAGGTTAGTATACTCTTCGGATTGATAAATTAAAAGCGTGTATCCCCACTATATGCACTTGTGAGGGGATTGAGGTATAGTCTCTTTCTCCGCAAGTCCCTAAGTTGAAGCTTAGGTCAACACACTTTTTGGCGCCGTTGCCGGGGAGTGACGAATCAAACCGAGGCATTCGCATGATGGTAAGTAGCTTTTTGCTTTGAAGAACTTGGAGGAGCGGAAATTTTCTCTTCTTTGGTAAGTCAATTTCAACCGCACTTGCTACTTCTCATTCTTGGAGTGTGTGTAGTAAGTTGATAGATTAGGGGAGTGAGTAGAAGAAGTAGAATAGGAGTGAGTGGAGAGTAGAGTAGACTTTAGGATTGTTCAAGAATTTTCATTTTTCAGTAAGCTAGGAATTCCCAAGTATAAAAGCCAAAAAATTTTTCATTTTCAAGTTACTTGTTGAACAAGTATCGTGGAGAGCTGCATCGAGTGTCGTGTGAGCCCAGCGGTCGTTTTGAGGCAAGCAAGTAATAGGGGAGAGTTCTGTGCAAAGGAGTTGGACCAAGAGATCATGGGAGCTTCCAAGGTAAACTAAACCACCTCCTTGCTCAAAAATTTCAGCATTTCAACCTAGGAGAAGGAAAAAACGACCTGCGCTGAGTGTCGTTTGGGCTTTCAGGAGGTTAAAAGTAGTTGGTTGATTGATACAGTGGGTAGGGATAAGAGAGAGAACCTAGGAGAGAAAGGGGGAAACATCCAAACCTCAAAAAACAACACAAAAATTTGAAAAAGGGTCAAGTATCGCTTTGCTCCTGCGGTCGAGTATCGTTTTACTCCTGCGGTTGAGTATCGCGATATTTCCCAGCGGTCGTCGATCGTTTTTGGAGAATATCGTAGATCGTTTCAGATAGAGATCGTAGATCGTTTTCAGACAGAGGTCGTCGATCGTTTTGTTAGAGATCGTCTCGTTAGAGATCGTTTCAGGCAGCGGTCGTAGATCGTTTCAGATAGAGATCGTTTTGATCAAAGGTCGTCGGTCGTGTATCGTTTGCCAAGTATCGTGATCCAGAGATCGCGACACTTGTCAAAGGTCGGTATCGTTTCAGATAGGTATCGTCGATCGTTTCTAGTGAAGGTCGTAGATCGTTTCTATCCGAGTATCGTGTATCGTTTAGCGAGAGATCGTGCATCGTTTCAACGAAGTGTCGCCGATCGTTTCTACTAGAGATCGTCGGTCGTGTATCGCTTCCTGCCAAAGATCGTCGGTCGTCTCGTTAGAGATCGTTTCAGGCAGCGGTCGTAGATCGTTTCAGATAGAGATCGCTTTGCTAGAGATCGTTTGGTCAAAGATCGTTTTCCAGCGATCGTTTTGATCAAGTATCGTTAGACCCAAGTGTCGATTTCGGGCGATCGTTTTGTGGAAGTATCGTTTGTGAGCGGTCGTTTTCGGTCAGCGGTCGTAGATCGTTCCATCGAAGGATCGTGTATCGTTTTCAGTCAGAGATCGCCTGGGAAAGATCGTTTTTTCAGCGATCGTTTCTCTCAAAGGTCGTTTTTCAGCGATCGTTTCATTCAAGGGTCGTCTGTCAGCGATCGTTTTCTCAGAGGTCGTGAGAGTCAAGTATCGTGACTTGAAATTTTCTTTCAGTCACTATCCAGCCTAAGTTCTCCCTGGACTTCTGAGCCATAACTTAGAACTCTAGAGGTTAAAGGTGGACAAGATTTGTTTAGAGCTCTTAAGTGAATGAACTTGAGATCAGGAAGAACCCTAGGAAGCCAAAGAAGTGTAATTTCTTCCGTAGGGAGTGTTGCCGAACCAAGTAACCGATCACACTATTCTGAGACCTCCAGTGAGTCAGAAGGAGAAATCCCCATGGCTTCCGAGGATATGCAAAACACTGTGCCCATGATTGGCCAGATGTCCATCATTGAGGGCGAATACAGAACTTCCTTAGAATATGTGAGCACTAACCACCATGAGATCCCTATCTATCTGGATGGTCTAAACAGATCAGTGGCCAGACTAAGGAAGGCTTCAGAGGCCTACATAGTGCCAAGACCAGCAGTCAAATACATAGGAGGACTGTACATGGATAAACAAGACATTCAATACATGGTCACTGAACACCCGGAAATCATTAATGAGCGTGGTGAGGAAAATGACACTTCAAGTTTAAATGGACATGAAACTGAAGTACAAGTGACTACTCCTAGAGGAAGATCAACAATCACTAAACTTTGGAGAGGAGACTTAGTTCCCCAGGATGACACTCTAATAGATGTGTATTTGATCAATGGGATGGAGCACCCGCTCAGAACCCATTCCTCTATTTGGGACGCTGCTCCTAATCCAGTTACCATCTATGAGTTACAAGATCCTGAATTCCCCACCATCATCACATATTTGGACAAAGACCACAGAAGATATTGGCCAGTCACTGAATTAGAGAGAGCTGAGCTGAAATATCAGAACATTCCAGTGTTCCCCCCAAGGGACCAAGCCACTACTTCACGGAACCCACATGGAACTTCCCGAAATGATTCAAGTCAACATTCGGGACAAACACAACAAACTCAACAAACCCAGATTCCCATCAGACCACATGTACAATTCACAATGCCTGCCACTAATCCTAACTACCGGCCACAACCAGCTATGGACCCAAGACAAGGAGTTCGTGCTCCAGTCAGACCACAGGTAGTACAAGGACCAGGCATACCTATAGGAAGACCAAATTACCCTGTAATGCCGAGACAGCCTGAAGTAGGAAGGAGACTAAGACCGATTCAAGTGGCCAAGTGCATGAGAAATCATTATGATGGCTCGAGTGAACCCTATAATCATATAGCAGAATTTAAACAAGTAGTTAGAGCCGAGCAGGTAGATGACTTCATGATTCAATATGAGTCTTTTGGCCTTACCTTGTCAGACACGGCGTTGGCCTGGTTCCAGCCATTGGATCCAAATACCTTCCAGAACATGGATCAAGTGTATCAAGAAATGATTGAAGAATTTACCAAGTCTGGAATTAAGAACAATTCTTCGTCATTAATCCACAGCTTCAAACAAGCTCCAACTGAGTCAGTCAGATTGGCAGCCAGGAGATTCAAGCAGTATGTGGATAGATGCCCCGTAGAGGAGAGACCAACACAAAACAAGATGGTATCATTGTTCTTAGAAGGACTATTGAACGGAACCTTGAGGTCATTAGTGTACGTGAAGAGAGTTCAAACTCTGCAAGAGTGTATGAAGGAATGTATAGACCTAGAGGATAACCTTGCAGGAGACTTGAAAATACCCCAAGGAAGTGTGAAAAGTGAAGAGTCATCAAATAGCACATCAAACCCTAAAAACAACATAGAGGAAATTGCCGACTTGCTAGCAAAAAAACTGAATATGCAAGGACAGAGGAATTATCCCACCAATCCTATGAGAATGCCTATGCTTAGAAGATGTATGCAGTGCGGAGGAGATCATCCTTCTCACTTGTGTACTAGGGGAGTAGTCCCACCACCTGCCTATGCTCCTCAGAGACCCTCTGTCCCAGGACCACTGCAGTATTGTAGCATAGAGCAGAGATACACAAATCATAGCACGGAGAACTGCCCTTACAATAGGCAGACCAGACCCACCCAGCCTTATGTGAGACCATATGGATATCCGCAGAACCAGCAGGGAGGAGAAGTCTTCAGATATCCCTCACATCAGCCGCAGGCACCAATGCCACGACCATACGCATACCAGGGATATACACAGCCTCAACCAGTGCTAGGACAACAACCGCCCCACCCTCAGAACGTTGTCCCAGTTAAGATAGCACAACCAGAGGAAAACTTAGAAAGGGCCATAGTGCCGGCAACGCCTTTGACTAGCAGTGAACCATATGACTCATTTTACGAACCTAGTCAAGGAGCATACCCAGGTTATGAAAGCTCAACAATGGAATATGGGCAACAATATGACCCATATGCTTATGGCATGGAGACGCCGGAGAGTTCATATAACTACGAGCAAGATTATGTACCATTAATGTACACAGCTCCTAGAGCAACCATGCCACCTCGACCAATGAATAGACCACCTGTACCTAGAGGACCATGCTACAGGTGTGGAGGTGACCACTATATTAGAGAATGTACAGTGCCAAACCCACCACCACCACAACGAATTTGGGAAGGTTATTGTAGCGATTGTGGAAAGGAACATCTTTTCAGAGATTGTCCTAAGAACCCAAACAAAGTCACATCTAACGTACAGATTAACGTGATAGAGGTAATTGAATCGTCGGGGAGTGATAAAGAGTACACTATACCTTTAAAAGCCATAACAAGAGCAAAGGCTAGAGAAAACCCTGATAAAACCGAAGAAAATAATCAAAGTGACAAAGAGGGAAATACACCCATCCCTCACAGAGTAGAAGACTCAGAAGAACCAGAAAAAAGTATCATCAGTAAACGATCCCAAAAATGGAAGCAAAGGAGAGACAGGCTAAAAGAAAAAAAGTTAGTGCAAAAGAAGGAAAAGGGAAAGAGTGAACAGAAATCAACAGAGGAATCACAAGTGGAAGAAGACAATAAAAAGGAGAATAAAAAGGAGAATAAAAAGGAGGAGGTAGAATCGGTATTAGCAGACCCAATGCCTGAAGATTTAGCGATGTGGATTCAGGCATACAAAGAGAGAATTAAAGCCGGACCTACCATAGAACAACATGAGAGAGAATATCCGAGAGGTGACCTAGAGAAAGAAAGATTGGAAATCTGCAGAAAATTGATAGAAGTTGCCCAACAAACATTAGAAAAACCCACATCACCATTACCAAACAACCGAATTTGCGAAGAAAAATTCCAAGAGTGTCTAAATAATCAGAAAAAGCCTAACGTAAATAGACCTCTGGATAATGAAATTGGTGTTGAAAGAAAGGAAGGATCCATAGTCCCTGAAACAGAAGGAGACTGGACTAAGGATTTATGGGCGAGAGTTCAAGAGGACAAGTGGAAAAAAATAGAGGGAATGGAACCGCCCTTTGAAGAACTGAAAGCAGAAAACGAAATAGAGGATTCAATACCTGAACTTAATTCAGAAGAAATTTTCCCAATGGATGCAAGTGACAAAGAAGCCGAAGACGATGTAAAGGAACTACCTAATTACACTGGGGAATACGAGCACAACTCAGAATTGTATCGCATTCCATCAATGACAAGAAGAGAAACGAATCCATCAGTTCAAACATCGGAAATCATACAACGCCTTAGGGAAGTGAAAATCCCATGTACCTTAACATTCGAAGAATTGCTAAAGGTAAAACCACATCTAAAAGAAAAATTGATCAATCAGTGGGAAGCCAAGGAAGAAAAAAAGGAGGTAGATGACGAAGTGAAAACAATGAGAATTCCAGTGGATAAAGTAGGAGATTTTAGTGAAGGAGATGAAGGAAATACATGTCTACCAATCACTTACAAGGGTTACACAACCAAAGCCATATTAGATTCAGGAGCTGGTGTAGGCATTGCTACCAAAGAAATTTGGGAGAAATGGGGAAAACCAGCATTGAGACCAACACGTATGAAAATTCAGATGGCCGATGGACATACAGAAAGACCCTTAGGATTGTTGGAACGAGTAGTCTTCACTACGTGCGGAGTGGAATTCGAGCATACCTTAGCAATTTGTCACTTTGAAAGGCTGAGCAACTATGAGATGATCTTGGGAAGGCCATTCATGAGACAGCTAAAGGTAGTACAAGATTGGGGAAAGGATGCAGTGTACCTACAACACGCAGGAGCCACCACTAGGATCAACCTACATACGTATGCATATCAAGATGTACCACCTCTGCAATGGAATCAAGTCCATAAAGAGGAAGACGATCAATCGATTCATAGTGCAGGTTCTAGTGACCAATCCTGGATGAACGAGGATACTCATCTATGGATATGCCAAGCTGCAAAAAAGGAAGAAGAGAGAAGAAAAAGTTGGCAGCAGAAACAAGGTGTAGTGAGATCGGTGCAAGATCCAGCTTATATGCCACAAGTATTTCCAGACGAAGAATTCGAACCTCATGGTTGGATGGAAATCTTAGCTACCCTCGATGTTTGCGTAAACGAAGAAGTGGTAACTATGAACGAATGCATTGACGAGGAGGGTTATGACATTAGCCTGTATATGGTAGTCCTTCAGGAGGCAGAAGAAGGAGAAGTATTTGAGCAAAACTGGAAGGAGGACTACGAGAGCATTGAAATGGAACAAGAACCCATGGATTTAGGAATTAGTACCACCAACATGGACTTCACTGCCAATGAACAACATGAGGATCTCACACAAAAGGAAAAATTAGAAGTTGAAAGGGAGTTAGAAGATGGAGATAATAAGCTTCAAGACCAATTTGAGGTACCAGCTCATTTCAAAAAATATGAAATAGAAGAGAGGAAGATTGCTATTCAAATGCCCAAAAGAGAGGCACAACCGGGAATAGCATATGATAATAAAGAGCAGACCAAGAAAATAGTTGTAACCATGGAAGGAGGAGAGGAACGATGTACTTTCATAGGACAGGATGTCTCCGAGGAAGAGGAACAAGAGCTAATTCGACTCATAAGAGAATACCGGGATGTCTTTGCTTGGACCTATAAGGATTTAAAAGGAGTAGACCCATCTATATGTGCGCATAGAATCCCCATGACTTCCGAGGCCAAACCTTCCAAACAGAGACCTTATACTTATAATGATGTATATTCAGCCAAGATAAAAGAAGAAATAGATAAGTTGTTAGACGCTGGATTCATCTACGAAATTGAGCACACGGAATGGGTATCACCCTTGGTAGTTGTACCAAAGAAAAATGGGAAGTTAAGAGTGTGCATCAATTTGAAAAAAGTGAACTCCGCCACCATAAGGGATAGCTATCCCTTACCGATCACTGACCATCTCTTGGAAAGGGTAGCAGGGAAGGAAGTTTATAGTTTTTTGGATGGCTTTTCAGGGTATAATCAGGTAGCCATTGCTCCTGAGGACCAACATAAGACTGCATTTGCAACTGAATGGGGAGTATACGCCTTTAGAGTCATGCCTTTTGGTTTAACGAATGCCCCAGCTACGTTCCAAAGACTGATGTGTCATGTGTTCAAGGAATTTTTGAGAAAAAGCATGGAGGTATACGTGGATGATCTGTGTACATATTCAGCTATACGATCAGAGCACATCCCTGAACTAGAAAAGATTTTTGCCAAATGTCGACAATATCGAGTATGCCTCAATCCCGAAAAATGTGTCTTCATGGTGCGACAAGGGAAAATCTTAGGACATATTGTTTCTAAGAATGGAATTTCCACGGATGAAGACAAAATCAAAGTCATTTTGGATTTACCGAGACCGAAAACTGCTAAAGAAGTTCAAGCATTTATGGGACATTGTGGTTACTATCGAAGATTCATACATATGTATGCCATAATTGCTAGACCTCTTTATGCATTGTTAACTCAATTCAATTGGACCGAAGAATGCGAAAAAGCTTTTAATGAGTTGAAGAATCGATTGAGTTCAGCACCCATTCTTCGAGTCCCTAACTGGAATAAACCGTTTCATATTCATGTTGATGCTTCCAAGTTTGCCATTGGTTGCATCTTAGCTCAACCAGCGGATACAGGTAAATTAGACCACCCGATAGCCTATGCCAGTAGACAGTTAAATCAAGCTGAACGCAATTATACTACTACGGAGAGAGAAGGCCTAGGAATGGTTTATGCCGTCAAGAAGTTTAGACATTACTTATTGGCAAACAAATTCAAATTTTTCATTGATCATCAAGCTCTATTGTACTTAGTCAACAAGCCTTGCAATACAGGACGTATAGTACGATGGTTTTTATTGCTGATGGAATTTGATTTTGAAGTAATAGTCAAGAAGGGAAACACACACATAAGGGCAGATCATTTATCTCGCATGACCCATGGAGAACCACCTATAGGAGTTCCTGATGATCTGCCAGACACTTATCTCTTTAACCTGGAAGTATGTCCTCAGTGGGCAGAAAAGTTGATCCCGATACTCACACATGGACCTAAAGATGGGATCACGCCAAACCGAAAGCAAGATCTATGGAAGACTAAGAACCTTCACATTATTGCTGGAAGTTTGTACCACCAGGATTCAAGCGGACTTTTGATGAGATGCGTGGAGGAAGGGGAACAAGAAATGTGGCTTCAGAAAGCACACATAAACCAATGGAACACTCATTTGAATGCAAATGGAACATGGCAAACACTCAAGAGATTCGGCATATATTGGCCAACCATGCAACGAGATGCACATCATTATGTGTCAACCTGTCAAACCTGTCAAGAACAAGTTCCAGATGAGAACTCTACGTTATGCTATTCTACAATAGCACCAAGGTGGAGCATGCCTTTAGTAAAGTTCTTGAAAACTCGAGAGTACCCGGAGGGAGCTACCTTAGCAAGGAAACGTGCTCTTGAAGAACAGAGCAAAGATTACGTCATCCTAGGAAAACAACTCTTTAAACGCGGAAAGGATAACCAGCTAAGACTGTGCATTCATGAAAATGAATATCTCTCTGTATTAGAAATGGCACATGCAGGAGCTGCAGGAGGACACTTTTCAGCAGATAGAACGGTCAAGATGATTCTCTTTGCAGGCTTGTGGTGGCCAACTCTACATATGGACGCAGAGACATATGTAAAAAGTTGTGAAACATGCCAGAGAGCAAAATATCCTATTAGAAGAGATGACATGCCTTTAAGACCCATGGTTTGTGCGAGAGCATTTACCAAATGGGGAATTGACTTCATAGGACCTATCAATCCACCTGCGAAAGGATCACATGCGGAATACATCATAGTAGCCACTGATTACTTGACTAAGTGGGTAGAAGCAAAAGCCACTAGAAAGAATGATGCTCAAACTACAGCAAAATTTCTCTTTGAGCACATATTCACACGCTTTGGACTACCGATTGAGATAGTGAGTGATCGAGGAACTCATTTCTTAAACGAAGTCATTGAAACGCTAATGAAGGAATTCTTGGTGATTCATAAAAAGTCAGCCCCATACCACCCTCAAGCTAATGGGCAAGCTGAGAGTTCCAACAAAGTACTTTGTACGGTATTGACAAAGATTGTCAATAATGGAAGGTCAGACTGGGACAAACAATTGCATCACGCAATTTGGGCCTTCCGAGTGGCATATAAAACGGCCATTGGAACTACACCATTCAACCTAGTGTATGGGCAGAATGCGATTTTGCCTATTGACTTCTTAATACCTACATTAAAAGTAGCCCAGCAATATGAGTGGAGCGGTCATGAATTGTCTCAGCAATTAGATCAAATCGAAAAGCTGCATGAGACTAGATTGCAAGCGGTAGCAGGCATCTATGCCGCCAAACGGAGACAAAAGGCATATTATGATGCACATATAAAAGACAAGGGACTGAAAGAAGGCGATTTAGTTTTAGTATACACCCTCAAACAACATGCAAAGAAACTACAAAAACGCGGATATGGACCTATGATCATAAATCGAATCTCCACTAGTGGTGCAGTCAATCTCGCCACACTAGACGGAGATATTCTTCCCAACTACATCAGTGGTTGCAGAGTGAAAAGATTTATGGAGCCTCTAACGGATCAAATGTTAGCACGACTCTTAGGAGCTCAGAGTAGAAAAAAGGAAGAAGAACGCATACGCGAAGAAGCGAGGCAAGAAGCCCTAGAACGTATCAGAAAACGGAAAGAGTGGATGAGAGAAAGAGACGAGAGATATCGAGTAGGAGAAGAACTCATCCCCATGGCTAATTTTAGAGCCACTGAGAACTCAGGACGACAAAGAAGACAACCTTATTTGAATTTGGGGGCAGGACGAAAAGAGTACCACTTAGTGGATGCTCTTATAGACACAGGAGCAGCAATAAGCTGCATTAGATTTTCTTTGTCTCAGAGACTTAAAGAGGAGTTACGGCCATCGAAGGCACAGCTAATTGGAATAGGAGGAAAAGTTACTCAATGCATAGGTGAGATCACTCTACCTTTACATATGGGGAACAACACAATGGAGCAGAGACTCTTGGTATGTCAGGACCAGGATTTGCTTGAAGATGTGGTGTTAGGACAAGATTGGATCTACGAATATGAGGTAACTATTCAATTGGCTTTAGGATACATCTCGGCCAGAATAGGACCTCGTGAAGTATATAGTTTGCTAGACGAACGACCACCCAAAGCTGCTATTATAGAGCCAGAAGTTCATCCTAATGAACAAAGTCATGATTGTAAGTTCACTAGCAATATAGGAACCCCATCGTCAAGTACTTCATGTGAAAATACTGTGAGTCCTGTGTGCACTCCATCCTTGAGTTTAGAGAGTCACAAGAGGGCACAAGAACATGAAATCAAGCACAGAGAACCACAAAGTCCAAAAAAAAATATTCCTCTGCAAGAAGTGAAATCTACACCCGTGAAAGTGTACCCCATTCCACACTCTACATTAGCTTGGATAAGAAAGGATCAAAAGAAGGCATATCTCCAGCAACAGAAACGTCTTCGACAGCAGCATGAGCACTGGTATAAGAGGACAAAGAATTTCGGACACTTTCAGCAACCACGACTCAAGAGCATATGGATCCCAAAGAAGCTGATAACTGCACAACCTGATCGAACCAAAATTTGGATCCCAAAGTCACATACCCAAAGGACGACCATCCCAAACAAAGAACATCCTCAGAAGAGCTATCATAATCACATTGGTCAACAGACACATCAGACGAGGGAAAGGACATATTGGAGGAAGAAGGAATCTCCAAATGCAATACAAACCGACTTGAGATTCCCAAAACAGAATCAGAAGACATACAGCCGAAAACGAACAGCATTCACCAAGAAGGTGGAGAATACAGTACGTCGCACCCAAGTGAAGCAAATATGGATGCCGAAAGACAAGACAACCTGCATACAGCATGCAACCACTTCCAATTGCACACAAGAGGAGTTGCCAAGATCCAAAGTATGCATGATAGGGCCACATTACAAGGCCAAGCATTCGGCACGTCCTTCTTCTACTTTCAGATAGTATCGCACATTTTCCCTTTGGAAATAGGAGAGCACTTGTACATACTTAAAAGATTACTCCAATAACATTTCACTAACCGCTTCGGCTATGTACTAACTTTTATGTTTTCTTTCAGCAAAAAAAATATATAAAAAAAAAAATATACATGAAAAATTCAGGTATTACCTTTCTCACACCCACGGGAAAGGGACGGCACCATGCACTCGGAGCAACATCGAATTAATAATCAACATATGGAGGAGGATTTATGAAAAAAAAGATGGATACTAATTCTCCCTCTATAATTGAGTGCAGATGACATCTTCTGACTCAGAAGCTACACAGCAGGAAGAGGAACTACTTCTTCCATTGGGGTCAATAACCAAGGTCAGAGGACATTGGTTTCGAGATGACCAACCTATCTCGGAACTTCTATTCATGGCAACCATCAAGATTATGGACAGGGACCACTATTTCCCTATTATGTCACAGGATTTCAAGACCATAATACAAGGGTTACCACATATCGAAGAAGTATGGACTCAAGCTGGCATTGAAGCATTTTTGAAGATACCTATATGTGTACCCGACTTCCAAAGATGTACACAAGTAATGAATACTATGCAGCCGGCTGCTACAAAGATTTCGGTTCCAGAAGCAAAGGTTTTGGACAAGGTGGGCAAGTGGAAGACCATTCAATTCACTCATGAATTGATCAATAAGACCTTTGGATGGAATCAAGAAGGCATTACCAATGTCAAAGAGGAATGCCACGACCCCAAGAAAAGATCATTCCTGGAGATTAACAGAGTGGATATTGAAGATGCAGTACGTTTGGTACGCCAACACTTCTGTTTTCCTGGCATGAACAGATACACTGCACCTCAGAAGCTAGTAGTCCAACTCCTATCGCATGCCATGAGACAGATAGGAAACAAAGTGAATCTCACAGGCTACATACAAGAGCGATTGTTTGAAGCTCAGAAGAAATGGGGGCAAAAGAAATTCCTGAACGGTGGTTCAGCTTTGACCTTATTGATATATGAAGCCCTAGACATGAGACACTGCTTACGAGAGATGCCGACAGCAGAAGGGCTAGCAAGGTATGCAAAATCCGCTTCTGTCCCTAAGAAAAAGAAAGCAGCAGTTGTAGTGGAAGAGGCCGGAACCAGCACACAGAAGCCCATGAGGGGTACAAAACGCTTGCGAGAAGAAGAAGCCCAAGCAACACCTCAGTCCAAGAGAACGCATCTCTTGCCTAAGGTCACGACGGCTCAAATGCCGATTTCAAAAAGAGACTTGTCTGCTGCCCTCGAGCAAACACACCAGTATATGCAAGGGCAGGTAAATCTAAATGTCCAAGGACATCAGTATAGACAAGCGAGTCAAAGTCAGCAAAAACAGAGTACAGAAACACCTCCAAAACAACCTGGAAGATACCAAGAATTGGGCATTGATGACTCAAGTACAAATACGGAATCCAGTCCTGAGAAAGATACGCTAGATACTGATATCAGGACAGAAACTTATGAAGACGAAGGACCAGAGGTCAATCAAATGGAAGTAACACCAGACAGCCAGAAGGAAAAAGAAAAGAAGGTGGATGATGCTCAGGAACAGGAGCATATCATTCAATTGAATGACACTACCAAAGTAAGTATCAAGGAAGACACAACTACTGGGGTTACACATGTCAAGATACCTATTAAAGAGGAAGAACAAACCCCAAAGAATATGGATGCGGGAGAGGTCCCACAAAAAGAACAAACAATAATCGAGGTGCTTGATGACACACCTCAAGCACAAGATGAAAACATGAGGGCTGAGCCACGGATACAGCTTCAAATCAGGCAGCCCCATGATACCACTTTACACATTGCTCAAGGCAAAGACGTGACTACCGGAGCAGAACCATCAATACCAAAAACATGGCTCAATGTGGATGTGACTCAACTGAAGCCGGTAGTAAAGCAAATGATCCAAACAGCCATGGATACTCAGCAGCAAATGATGGACATAGATGCAGATTATGACAAAGCCATGCAAGAAAAGAATCAGTTTCAACTCATGAGTGAACAGTTATCGGCACAGCTAATTGCAGCACAAAAAGAAGTGGCAAACAAAAATACTGAAGTGCTAGCAATTAAGACACAATATGACGAATCCAAGGCCCAAAATCAAAAGCTGCTTACACAACTAGAAGAGTTGCAACAATTACACAAAGCAAGCGAGGCTGAGAAAGAAAAAATGAAGATGCGAAGCGTACTATTAGAGCAACAACTCAAGCTATATCTCGAAGAGAACGACAGCCTGCGCGATAGGAATAAAGAATTAATGAAATCATTATTATATGATCAACCACTGACACAACAGGGCCCCTCAGAAACTAAAGAACAGGAATTAAAAGAACAGATAGCGGAGTATGCCAAATTGCTACAACAAGCTAAGGAAGTACAAGAAGAATCAGAACGGCGGCACAATCAAGAAATGAGTGAGCTCAAAAGGCAGCTAAATTCAGCACAGACCAAACTGGTACAGAGCTACAGTGAAAACATGGATCACGTAGCCGACATAGGTAAGGAGCTCCTAGCCACCAAAGAAAAACTCGGTGAAGCCCTGCAAAAGGTAAAAGAAAAAGACGAATGCATTGAGGAGCTAAAGTATAAGAAGAAAGACACAGAACCGATCGGGACATCAGTAGTGCCAGAAAGAGAACATCCTACTGACGAGGTAGAGGTAAGCCCTCTATCTCAACCGATCTATCATTCTCCAATGCATGAGCAGATGGCGGATATGCATGATGATCATCCAATGCCATACACTGCAGAAATAAGTCAGAAGGAACGGGCACTAGTGGTGTCCCGATTGACGGAAAGTTTTGAGAATGAAGTCATCAAGGTCATGAAGGAAGCCAAAATCAAAGGTAAAGACTTGGAGAAGATCATCAAGCCTTTCAACATTCCATATGGACTGTTGAAAGAGAAAACAAGGCAATATATAAAGAAGGTTACACACAAAAGTCCAGATCAGCAGCTTAATTTCAAGAATGACACATTCACGTACACTCAAGCAGAGTTTGAAGTTGCACAGCCAGTGTGGAGGAGAAGGTTTTTGGAGAAACATCCCACCCTACGGGTGCACTGGGAAGCCGCACCTTATTTATTACAGGTAAACCCTTCGTTTTGTCCAATACCACGAAGAAGGGGTACAACAGAATTTTTGGCTTTACAACGCAGCGGCAATCTTAATAAGCAGTGGCTAAACTATCCGATGTTACCTAGCCCGCCACATAATTATTTGCCAACCGAGGACTATATGATCAAAACCATAGAATTTTGGCTACAAAACTATGCGACAGTACCAGATTTAGCAGTTAAGATGACAAATAAAATACTTGGTATGCTACTTACAGTTCTGAAGGTTTTCAAACATGCGGCATATACATTTCTGAACTTCATCGGCATTAATCAAGGCACCGATATACTTATCTTCGATCTATCAGTAATGCCGAGCCGCCCCACAATAATGGCATATTATTCTAGACTCATGTTTTTGCCAAGTCCATACATGCAAATATTTGAAGAAGCATTTTTTACAGGATTTTTTGAAATAGATTCAGAGGTATTTTTGAAGATGTCATCAAATCTGAATGCCAGACTTGTGGCATATGAATTAAGCTTCTTCGCAGATCATAGACAACCGCCAAACGATGGAGTCAAAGCTGAACAATGGAAACAGATCATGATACGTGAAGCCAATCTGCTAAATGACACAGAGCAACAAGTATACAGAACATATGCCCGACGCTTATCAAAGCCTGTCGGGGACGACAGAGTTCAGGAGGGGGGCAGTGTTGAGGGCGAGACGAGTAAAAAGAGGAAAAAGAGAAAGCAACGAAAGAAACAGCTTCACTAAAAGGCAAATTTGAAGATCAGACAAATGTAAAGATACATCTCTGCAGGAAGCCCCGCAGGGGCGCAACACCCATCTCTGCACAGAGCCCCGCAGGGGCACGCACCAGGCTACAAAGCTAAACCCCAGGGTCCCGAGTAGTGGACTTTTCAAACATCAAAGTAGGACCAAAAGTTAGAAAGGGGTAGAGGCTGAAAAGTTGAAGAGGGTGACTAAGAACAGCACATTCCTAGTCACTGGTGGCGTGCATGGCAACCCGAGTCAACAGGCAAGACAACTACATCAGGCTCTCGAGTTGTAGAGCTTGAATCAAGAAGGCCATCGAATCTGCATGTCTGTTTAACTGCAGACAACACTGACCAAGGGGAGCGTGCAGTGGAAAAGCTGAAGCGCCTCTAAAACGTAATGCAAGATCAAGAAGTAGACAACACTACCCACGGGACGCGTTCGCGAAGCAAAGTCTGTCAAGGGACGACAGAGACGAAGAGGGGGAGAGTGTTGCAAAGCCAAAGAGCGCACAAAGCAGAGAAAAAGACGGGCCCCAAAATTTTTCCGATTTGGACCAGATATTTTTGTAACATATTCATTTCTGTAATATATTTCCCTTGTAAAGGCACTAGAGGAGTCCTCTAGATGCATTCCCATAGAAGAATAGAAGCTTATCCATGTAAAATAGTAGGAAATTAGCTCTTAGGGAATAAAGTGCCGGTCACTTATGTGAAAGGACCATTTTTAGGGCACTAGTATATAAGTCAAATGTGACTCTTTGTAAAGAACTTTTTGCCATTGTGAGAATAGAGAGCACAGAAATTCGAATTTGTGTCTTCTTCCCTCTTCATCTTCTTCTTCGTGAGCTTGTATGCATGTGTATTGCTTGGAAAGAGTGCTTGTGAGTGTGATCTATCCTTGAGAGTGTTTCTTTGCTGTAGGAGAGGTGTGTACAAGGTGTAGGAGGTGCTGAAGTGTAGGAAAGTATTCCCGCGACTCAGTATTTTTGTCATAACTTGAAGTAGGAGTGTCGGAATTAAGTGAAACCACTGCCATTGGATGCGTCTTCTCGAGAGCTTCGAAACGCATATGCTATTCGCTATGTTTGGAGCTCGGAGCTAGGAGAAAAGTCCAAAATACTGACGGCTGCTGCACCAAGTATCGTTTCGTCTTGACCTACAGTTGAAGCTTGTTAGGATAAGTGATTTCCTCATTTTCACTTTTGAGTAATACTTTTGCATTGACCATTACGCATTTGCATGTCTTCATACACTCGGCTAGGTTAGTATACTCTTCGGATTGATAAATTAAAAGCGTGTATCCCCACTATATGCACTTGTGAGGGGATTGAGGTATAGTCTCTTTCTCCGCAAGTCCCTAAGTTGAAGCTTAGGTCAACACAAACCTATTTCTTGGTCAGCCAAGAAACAACCTACAGTAGCCTTGTCCTCTACTGAAGCAGAGTATAGAGTGCTAGCCAATGCCATTCAGGAAGCTGTATGGTTAAAGCTTTTGTATACAGAGCTAGGCCTATATACTAGGCCACTAATTATCTTTGGGGACAACACAAGCTCTCTTCACCTTGCAGCTAATCCAATATATCATGCTAGAACCAAACACATAGAGGTTCATTACCACTATGTGAGAGAGAATTTGCTAAGCAAAGACATTCAGTTGACTTATGTGTCTACTAATATGCAATGTGCAGATTTACTCACTAAAGCTTTGGATGGAAACAAGTTATGCAGATTCAAATCCATGATTAGATTGCAGGATGTGATTGAAGACTGAAGAAGAAGACTTGAGCCAAAATGTTTGGCTTGAGGGGGAGCTGTTGGTGCAATTCAAGCCTTCACATTTGGCTTGGAACCATTGAAGGAACTCTCTGCATGAAGCAAGGACCATAGGAACACATGCCTATGAGTTATTACCATTTTATCTCTTGTAAAAGTCTTAGTGACTTGGCATCTTATGTAATCACACCTACTTGATTAAGTCGTGGAAAAAGTGACTGATTGATTGAGAGAATATCTCATCATTTTTTTAGGTGAAAGATTCTAGGAGTTTGAATTTGAATTCAAACTCATCCTTCAACCTAATCCTATAAAAATGCTAGTAAAAAAGTCGCGGGTAGCTTCACTAGCATAGCTCACTTCAGCTCAATTCCCGAGGCATCCATCATTGTATCTGAGTGTGTTTGAGTGCTACTACTTAGCCCACACATCATTACCTCATTTAGCTATGGTTATCATGCTACTGAGATTGTACAATTATGTCAATTAATAGATACATTCACATTCATCAACTCTGTGTTCTCTGAGTGAACTACTTCAAGTCTGTCAACTTCAAAGAGGCATATCTCAGTGTCTACTGCTCCAAATCAAGTGATTCAAAGCTTGTTGGATCCAGCTCAAAGCATACTACACGCTACAAAATTTGAAGCAAATTGGTTCAGCCATTGCAGAGAAATCTCAGTCGAAGTGCTCACTGGTATTTGTCTGCATACCTCCTAAAAAGTAGAGGGTGTCCATTAATTTGCTAAAGTGATTTCTCATTGCATAGTTTATCATTTTGAATGATTCCACTTGCAAATGGTAGTTCATTAAGCTAATAGAATACCTCTAGAAGGAATTTTACCAATTGTAAGTGTACTGGTCATACTGAGTGAAAGATTGAGCAGGTATCAATACCAAAATAGAAGGTTTCTCTAGTTTTGAGATTCACAAACTTATCTGTTTGATCAAGTCATTACTCAAACCATTTCCAAAGTACATATAGCATCTCTTGGTATCATTTGGAAGCTAAAAGTGTCTACTAATCATATCTGGAGTCATTGAGGGCTGGTGCAAAGCAGGATTGGCAGCATCTACTCATTCTTCTGAAGGATCCATCCATCTTTCCCAACACTATAGGGTGGTCTAGCTTTCCTGTATCAGTCGGTTGGGCTAAGATGCAACCAATGGCAAATTTGGAAGCATCCACATGAATGTGAAATGGCTTATTCCAATTGGGTACTCGAAGGATTGGTGCTGAACTCAATCGACTCTTCAATTCGTTAAAGGCTTTTTCACATTCTTCTGTCCAGTTGAATTGTGTCAATAATGCATAAAGAGGTCTAGCAATTATGGCATACATATGTATGAATCTTCTATAGTAACCACAATGTCCCATAAATGCTTGAACTTCTTTAGCGGTCTTTGGTCTTGGTAGATCCAGAATTACTTTGATTTTGTCTTCATCTGTTGAAATTCCATTTTTAGAGACAATATGTCCTAAAATCTTCCCTTGTCTAACCATGAAGACACATTTTTCTGGATTGAGGCATACTCTATACTGTCGACATTTGGCAAAAATATTTCCTAGTTCAGGGATATGCTCTGATCGCATCGCTGAATAGGTGCATAAGTCATCCACGTACACCTCCATACTTTTCCTCAGGAACTCCTTGAACACATGACACATCAATCTTTGGAAAGTGGCTAGGGCATTAGTTAGACCAAAAGGCATGACTCTAAAGGCATATACTCCCCATTCAGTTGCAAAAGCTGTCTTATGTTGGTCCTCAGGAGCAATGGCTACCTGATTATACCCTGAAAAGCCATCCAAAAAACTATAGACTTCCTTCCCTGACACTCTTTCCAAAAGATGATCCGTAATGGGTAATGGGTAACTATCTCTTATGGTGGCAGCATTCACCTTTTTCAGATTAATGCATACCCTTAGCTTTCCATTCTTCTTTGGTACAACCACCAAAGGTGACACCCATTCCGTGTGTTCAAACTCGTAAATGAATCCAGCATCTAATAACTTGTCTATCTCTTCCTTTATCTTTGCTGAGTATGATGGAGAGTGTTAATCTCCAAAAGAACAAGTTGTACTTGAACTTAGAACACCTCTATGTCAAGAACAACTTCAGACTCCACTTAATTTTAGAAAACAATCACCAAATTATCAGAATTTTGACTAACTGTTGAAAATTGAAATTTCCTGAAAAGTCTGCCACAGATTAATCACTGATTGACTAATCAATCCTGTAAAGTTTTTTATAAAACTTTGCACAACACTTTGTCTTAAGATTGCGCAACTTCTCCAAGTTAAATTTCTCAAAATGATTAAGTATATTGTGAGAAATGTGTGAAACACTTCACCTATGTCTGAAACTGCTTCTTTGCAATGGCGACTTTGATACCTGCAACTTCTTAACACTGGTTCTCCCAAAGTAAATCCCGTTTGATCAAGATCTTTTAGCCATAGATGGCTTACCTCTCAACTTAGATTTTGAGCCCTCACTTGTGAAAAACTTTACACTGAGCATGGAGCAATGTCCATTTCTTTGACCACGAAATTTGCGCCAGCTTCAGACGACTCTCAGAACATCTTCACATATGAATGTTCCTAAACAAAGTTCTCTCAGTCTGATTACAATTAAACACTTAAACTCTAGCCATAGATAGATTAACTATGGACTTAGATACGTGCAAAAGGATTCCTCAAACTAACAAACACAGAAGGAGAATAGGAGAGAAGATCGACGCGCCATATCTGAAACTTTCACTTATATTTTTCTTCATACATCTGATGGATGATTTGTACAATGTACATCACTAACTCATCTCATTCTCATTTCTCTATATCTCATACGACTATAAGCATGTACTTATATATATATACAAGTCCTAACTCGTAACTACTTCAAATAAATTGAAGTATCTAAAGAACTAATATACATTTGATTAAAGGACTTTGTTATCTGATTCCTTTCTTCAATCCATGACATTGATCTTTAATCTTCTCTTTATGTCTTTACTTCTAGCCTTTGTATAATCACAATTTGTTGATTGTTCTGCTCCAACAGCTCCCCCTCAATCATCAATTGTGATTATCTGTACCTTCTTTATTCTTGCCATATCTTTGAACTTCTGCAACTTTGGTCCATCTAAACTCTTTGTCATCATATCTGCAAGTTGATCTTTTGTAGGAGTATGCATCACTTCAATTTCCTTATCAATAACCTTTTCTCTCAAGAAATGGTACTGTATTTCAATATGTTTAGTTCTAGCATGAAATACAGGATTAGCTGCCAAGTATAGAGAACTCATATTATCACCACAAATGATAGGAGTACTCTGAATCACATCAAAACTCTTCATGAGTGTCTTTAGCCATATTACCTCCTTTGCAGCTTCCACCATACCTTTGTATTCTGCTTCTGTGGATGACAAATCAACTGTATGTTGCTTCTTGGAACACCATGAAATCAATTTGTCTCCAACATAGCACAAATATCCATGTGTTGATCTTCTATCATCCACATTACCTGCCCAATCTGCATCACTGTATATCTTCACTTTTGTATCAGAAGTAAAACCATAGTACAATCCTTCTTTGAGTGTACCCTTGATGTACCTAAGTACTCTTTGTCCTGCAATCCAATGCTCCTTTCTAGGACAATGCATAAATTGTGAAAGCACACCAACTGCATATGATAAATCAGGCCTTGTTAAAGTAGCATAGATCAAGCTACCCATCAAACTTTGATAGAGCTTCATATCTCTGAATTCTTCTCCACCAAATCTAGACAATTTATGATTCACTTCCAATGGTGTTGGTGCAACCCTGCAATCTTTCATTTTAAATTTGGTTAGCAAATTTTTAAGATACCTTTCTTGGGTCACATATACTCCATGTTGAGTATAACAAATTTCCATTCCCAAGAAGAATGACAAGTTCCCCAAGTCACTGATTTTGAACTCTTTCTCCATCTGCTTCTTGATCATTTGTATTCCTTTATCATCTGTACCTGTAAGTATTATGTCATCAACATAAATACAAACATAAATGAATCCATCCTCACTTGCTTTGATTAGCAAGCTACTATCTGCCTTTGATGCTTGAAAACCAAGTTCTTTCAAGAACTTTACAAGCCTATAGTTCCATGCCCTTGGGGCTTGCTTCAACCCATACAAAGCTCTCTTGAGCTTACACACATAATTTGGATACATCTGATCCTTGAAACCATCTGGTTGCTCCATGTAGACTTCATATGAAATGTAACCATTCAAAAAAGCATTTTTAACATCTAGTTGAGATAATTTCCAACCTTTGCAAGCAGCAATAGCTATGAGAGTCCTGATGGTTGTCATTTTTGCCACAGGACTATAGGTCTCATCATAATCCACTCCATATGTTTGTGCATACCCTTTCACAACAAGTCTTGCCTTGTACCTAGACACACTCCCATCTGCAAATCTTTTTGTTTTGTAAACCCATTTACAACCAATGATTTTCTGACTATTTGGTTTAGAAACCAAATCCCAAGTCTGATTCTCTATCAATGCATCATACTCCTCTTGCATGGCATCTTCCCAATTCTTCTTCCCTTTGGCCTCTTCATATGTAGAAGGGTCTTCATCTGTTTTAACCAAGTAAGCATAATCCTTAGTAGTCAGAAATGATGTATCATAGCTATACCTTGTAGGTTGCCACTTATGCCTAGATGACCTTCTGACTTCTCCACTTCTTGAAGCTTCTGGTTCATCAACTTCTGGATCAAATCTTGGCCTTTCTTCAGCTTCAATCTGTACTTCACAACTCTCTTCTTCATCAACAATTTGAACCTTTGATTTACCTTTCTTCTGATTCATGACTTCTTCAAGTTCTGTATAAACATTAGATGTACCTGTATACCAAGACTTTTGTTCATCAAATGTAACATCCTTGGACACAAGGAAGTTCTTTGTGGATGGACTCCACAACCTGTATCCCATTTGCTTATCATCATAACCAATGAATACATATTTTTCTGCCTTAGGTTCCAACTTATGCCTCAATTGTGATGGCACATATGCATATGCCAAGCATCCAAATATTTTGCAATGATCCAAGGTAGGTCTCTTACCCCACCAAGCTTCATATGGTGTCATACCCTGCAAAGCTTTACAAGGCAATCTATTAACCAAATATGTAGCTGTATTAACAGCCTCAGCCCACAAATAATTTGGGCAATTCTTCTCTTTCATCATGGACCTTGCAAATTCAACAAGTGTCCTATTTCTTCTTTCTGCTACCCCATTTTGTTGAGGAGAGTACCTGCAAGTAACTTCTCTCTTTATACCTGCATTCCACAAGTAATCATTAAACTCATTTGAAAAATACTCTCCCCCTCCATCTGACCTTAGTCTCTTCAATTTTTGACCTGTAATCCTTTCTGCATATGCATGATAGTGTTTAAATGTATTAAACACTTCTGACTTTTCTTTGATCACATAAATTGTGATCCACCGGGTAGCATCATCAACATATATGACATAATATCTTGAACCATTTATACTAAAGTCCTTTGAAGGACCCCACACATCTGTATGCACCAACTCAAGTCTTTCTGAATACATAAAACCATGCTTAGAATAAGGTTGCTTATGAGCCTTACCTAATTGACATGCCTCACATCTGTATGTCATGTGTTGACCTGCAATGTTAGGCAATCCAAGCACTGAATCATTGTTAATCATTTCTTTGATACCTCTCTCATTGAAATGTCCAAGTCTCTTATGCCAAAGATCCAATTCAGATACCTTCTGTTCTCCATATGTGAACATAGCATGTCCAACATTTCCTTGTACCTTCAATGTGAAGAGCCTTCCTTCCTTCTTTCCTGTAACAACCTGTTTATACCCTTGACTAGGGTCTTCAACATAGACCCCATCATTGGTAAACCTTACCTCATATCCTTTTTCCACAATTTGACCTACACTGATCAAATTCTTTGGAATTGTGGGAACATAAAGAACCTTACTCAGAAGTGTGCTCCCATCTTTAGCTTTGACTGAACCAATTGACTTCACCTTATGCTTTGTATTATCACCTGTCTGAACTGTATGATTAATTGCATTATGATCTAGATCAGTCATCAAAGCAATATTTCCACTTAAATGATTACTACATCCCGAATCAATATAGAACACTCTCATGTCCTCATGTGAGGTTTCACATGTTGCATTCATAATGAGAGTCGAGTCCTCCTTCTGATCTGATGCATAGTTGTAGTAGGTGTTATTATAGGATTGATTTTGGAAGCTTCTTCCTCCACCTCTTCCAAAAGAATTCCTACCACCTCTACCTCTGAAGTTTCCTCTCTGAAATCTACCACCTCTTGCTCTTTGATTAAAATTCTGATTAAAATTACCATTGTTTTGATTATTGTGCCAACAATCATGAGATAGATGATTGGTCTTACCACATATCCAACAAGCTCTTGCATTCTCTTTGTTGTTTCTGCCTCTTCCTCTACTTCTGCCATTTCCTCTTCCTCTTATGAAGTTTGCTTGGTTTGAAGTACCTTCTTCTTCACCTGATTGTTGCTTTCCTTTGTTAGCTTTCTTCTTGTCTTTAGAATACATTGCATGACCTGCACTCTTGTCAACATCTCCTTTGATATCATTCTCAAAAGTTAGCATATGAACTAACAATTGATTTAAATCAGGAGTGAAGTGATCTAATGAAAGTTCTGTAGACAAAATAAAAGGCTTCCATTTCTCATCTCCTCTTAGCCCTGTGAGAATTTGTCTTACCAATTTATCTTCTTCAATATCTTCATCCACTGCACCTAAAGAATCTGCAATGTCCTTCATCTTTGTCACATAATCAGAGATTGATTGTGAGGCCTTCTTCTTGTAAGTAGTAAACTCTGCCCATAGTGAAGCCTTCCTTGATTTGGTTGTGTTTTGGAAATGCTCTTCCAAAGCATTCCAAATGTCACATGCACTTTCAAGTCCTCTAATGTGAGGAAGTAAATAATCATTGACTGCCATGTAGATTATGCTCCTTGCTTGAGCATCCTTCTTCATCCAATTCTTCATGTCTGCAAGCTCTTCTCTAGTTGGAACACTAGAGTCTCTAAATTCTGGCTTTTCTTCCTCTCCTGTGATGTATCCCATCAGATCTTTGCTCATAAGATGAGCTTCCATCCTCATTGACCATGCAGGATAGTTTTCTCTATCCAACTTCTCAATTTGGAGACTATCTCCCATTGTTTCTTTACCTGTATTGCCAAATCTTTAATCTTTATGAAAAATAAATGTACCTTGACTTCGAATCTTACTCCTTATCCTTTTGACAACTTCAATGTGTCTTCTTCAAGTTTTCTTCAACCTTTATCCTTTTGCACCTTCTGGATGTAAAGATTTGTATTTCTGCAACAGTCGGAGTCTTCTTCACTTTAATTTTGACACATCCTGCTCTGATACCACTGATGGAGAGTGTTAATCTCCAAAAGAACAAGTTGTACTTGAACTTAGAACACCTCTATGTCAAGAACAACTTCAAACTCCACTTAATTTTAGAAAACAATCACCAAATTATCAGAATTTTGACTAACTGTTGAAAATTGAAATTTCCTGAAAAGTCTGCCACAGATTAATCACTGATTGACTAATCAATCCTGTAAAGTTTTTTATAAAACTTTGCACAACACTTCGCCTTAAGATTGCGCGACTTCTCCAAGTTAAATTTCTCAAAATGATTAAGTATATTGTGAGAAATGTGTGAAACACTTCACCTATGTCTGAAACTGCTTCTTTGCAATGGCAACTTTGACACCTGCAACTTCTTAACACTGGTTCTCCCAAAGTAAATCCCGTTTGATCAAGATCTTTTAGCCATAGATGGCTTACCTCTCAACTTAGATTTTGAGCCCTCACTTGTGAAAAACTTTACACTGAGCATGGAGCAATGTCCATTTCTTTGACCACAAAATTTGCGCCAGCTTCAGACGACTCTCAGAACATCTTCACATATGAATGTTCCTAAACAAAGTTCTCTCAGTCTGATTACAATTAAACACTTAAACTCTAGCCATAGATAGATTAACTATGGACTTAGATACGTGCAAAAGGATTCCTCAAACTAACAAACACAGAAGGAGAATAGGAGAGAAGATCGACGCGCCATATCTGAAACTTTCACTTATATTTTTCTTCATACATCTGATGGATGATTTGTACAATGTACATCACTAACTCATCTCATTCTCATTTCTCTATATCTCGTACGACTATAAGCATGTACTTATATATATATACAAGTCCTAACTCGTAACTACTTCAAATAAATTGAAGTATCTAAAGAACTAATATACATTTGATTAAAGGACTTTGTTATCTGATTCCTTTCTTCAATCCATGACATTGATCTTTAATCTTCTCTTTATGTCTTTACTTCTAGCCTTTGTATAATCACAATTTGTTGATTGTTCTGCTCCAACAGAGTATACATCATTGTATGTGTATGGTCTTTGTTTCGAGGGTTTAGCTTCGGATGTCATAGGGATCCTATGAGCGCAGATCGAAGGATCTACTCCCTTCAAATCCTTATATGTCCATGCAAAGACATCTCTGTATTCTCTTATGAGTTGTATTAACTCTTGCTCTTCCTCCGTCGAGACATCCTGTCCTATGAAGGTACATCGTTCTTCTCCTTCTTCTAAAGTTACCACTATTTTCTTGGTTTGTTCCTTGTTGTCATATGCTATTCCTGGTTGAGCTTCTCGTTTAGGCATTTGAATAGCAATTTTTCTCTCTTCAACTTCATATTTTTTGAAGTGGGCTCGCACTTCAAACTGGTCTTGTAGCTTGTTTTCTTCACCTTCTGGCTCTTTATCTAACTATGGTTCTTCTGTCCGTGTCATTCCCTGATGGGTTTCGTTATCTATGACACCTAATTTATGATTTTCATCCTCTGGTTCCATCGGTTCTTGCTCCATTTCTATACTCTCATAGTCCTCCTTCCATTCTTTCTCTATCACTTCTCCTTCTTCAGCTTCTTGAAGGACTACTACATATAGACTAACGTCATATCCTTCTTCATCGATACATTCATTCATATTTATTACTTCTTCGTTCACGCATACATCAAGGGTTGCTAAGATTTCCATCCAACCGTGAGGTTTGAACTCTTCATCTAGGAAGACTTGAGGCATGTAGGCTGGATCTTGTACAGATCTAGCTACACCTAGCCTTTGTTGCCATCCCTTTCCCCTATTCTCTTCCTTTTTTGCAGTTTGGCATATCCATAGATGAGTGTCCTCATGCATCCATGATTGGTCACTAGAACCTATACTTTGAATTGATTGCTCATCCTCATCCTTATGAATTTGATTCCATTGTAAGGGGGGTACATCTTGATATGTATAAGTGTGGAGATTTATTCTCGTGGTGGTCCCATCATGCTGTAGATATACCGCATCTTTTCCCCAATCTTGCACAACCTTTAGCTGTCTCATGAAAGGTCTTCCAAGTATCATTTCATAATTGCTTGCCCTTTCGAATTGACATATTGCTAAGGTATGCTCGAATTCAACTCCACAGGTAGTAAAAACTACTCGTTCCAATAATCCTACGGGTCGTTCAGTGTGTCCATCTGCCATTTGTATTTTCATACGTGTGGGTCTTAAAGCTGGTTTTCCCCATTTTTCCCAGATTTCTTTAGTAGCAATTTCTACTCTAGCTCCGGAATCTAAAATGGCTTTAGTGGTGTAACCCCTATAGGTAATTGGAAGGCAAGTGTTTCCTTCATCTCCCTCACTGAAATCTCTAACCTTATCAACTGGGATTTTTACTGTATTCACTTCATCAGATGTTTCCTCTTCTTCCGCCTTAATCTCCAATTGACTAGTCAGTTTCTCCTTTAATTGAGGTTTGATCTTCAAGAGTTCTTCCAACGTCAAGGTACAAGGAATTTTCACCTTTTTGAGATGTTGTATGATCTCCAAGGTTTGGACTGATGGGTTCGGATCTTTTTTCCTTATTGAGGGAATGCAATATAGCTCTGAATTATGCTCGTACTCTCCCGTGTAATTTGGCAAAGCTTTTATTTCTTCCTCACCTTTATCACTTGGATCCATTGGTAAGATTTCTTCTAAATTCAATTCAGGTATTGAACCTTCTACTCTGCCTTCGGCTTCTATCTCCTCAAAGGGTGGTTCAATTCCTTCCACTTTCTTCCACCGTTCTTCTTGGACTCTTGCCCACAGATCTTTGGGCCATTCCCCTTCTACTTCGGGAACTATGGATCCTTCCCTTTTATCCTCAAAGTAATTTTCCTTGTGTGTTTCACTCTCTTTAGGTTTTTCGGTGTCATTAGGGACGACACACTCTTGGAATTCTTTTTCAGGAATTCGTGAATTAGGTAATGGAAGAGCAAGTTTTTCTAGAGTTTGTTGAGCTACTTCAATTAGTTTTTTGCATATCTCTAATCTTTCTTTCTCTAGGTCATCACCTCTAGGGTATTCTCTTTCATGTTGTTCGATGGGGGGTCCTGCTCTTATCCGCGCTTTGTAAGCCTGAATCCACATGGCTAATTCCTCAGGCATAGGATCTGCTAATACTGATCCCATCTCTTCCTTTTCCTACGTCCTGTTTCTATTTTCTTTTTCTACTTTCCTTTCTTCTTTTGGATTTTGTTCACTCTTCTCATTTTCCTTCTTGTGTTGTAATTTCTTTTCCTTTATTCTATCCCTACGGTGCTTCCATCTTTGTGTCCGTTTGCTGACTACACTTTTTTCAGGCTCTTCCGAGTCTTCAACTATTTGAGGTGTAGGTGAGTTCACCTCTCTGTCACTTTGATTACGTTCTTCAGGTTTTTCTAAGGTCTCTCTAGCTTTTGCTCTTGTTATCGCTTTCAGTGGTACGGTGTACTCCTTATCACTTCCTGATGATTCTATTACTTCAATCACATTGATTTGCACATTGGAGGTAATCTTGTTAGGGTTCTTTGGGCAGTCTCTAAAAAGGTGTTCCTTACCACAATCACCGCAGTAGCCTTCCCAGACTCGTTGAGGTGGTGGTGGGTTTGGCAAAGTACATTCTCTGATATAGTGATCACCTCCGCATCTGTAACATGGCCCTCTAGGTACAGGTGGTCTATTCATGGGTCGGGGTGATATGGTTGCTCTAGGAGCTGTGTACATCATTGGCACATAATCCTGCTCATATCCATAAGAGTTATCTTGTGGTTCTAATTCATAAGCATATGGGTCGTACGTTTGTCCATACTCTATCATAGAGCTCTCATAAGAGGGATAACTTCCTTGACTAGAGTCATAAGATGAGTCATATGATTCATTACTAATCAAGGGTGTGGCTGGTACTATTGCTCTCTCTAGGTTTTCTTCAGGGCGAGCTATTTTTACTGGGACAACATTCTGAGGATGGGGCGGTTGTTGTCCTAACACCGGTTGTGGTTGGGTGTATCCTTGATAAGCATATGGTCGTGGCACTGGTGCTTGCTGCTGATAAGTTGGGTATCTCAATGCTTCACCTCCTTGCTCTCTCTAAGGGTATACATAAGGTCTCACATATGGTTGAGTTGGTCTCGATTGCCTATTGTAAGGACAATTTTCTGAGCTGTGATTCGTGTATTTTTGTTCTATGCTACAATATTGTAGCGGTCCTGGGACAGGTGGTCTATTATAACCATAAGCAAGTGGTGGGACTGCTCCCCTAGTACACAAATGAGAAGGATGGTCTCCTCCACAATGCATACATCTCCTAAGCATAGGTACTCTCATAGGGTTGTTGGGATAGTTCCTCTGTCCTTGAACATCCAATTTTTTTGCTACCAAGTCGGCTATTTCCTCCACATTATTTTTAGAGTTTGATGTGCTGCTAGCAGAATCATCACTTTTCGAGCTACCTTGAGGTATTTTCAGGTCTTCTGCTAGATTGTCTTCTAGATCTATACACTCTTTCATACACTCTTGCAAGGTTTGAACTCTCTTCACATAAACCAAAGATCTTAATGATCCGTTCAACAGTCCTTCCAAAAACAATGATACCATTTTGTTCTGGGTGGGTCTCTCTTCCACAGGACATTTGTCCACATACTGTTTGAATCTTCTTGCAGCCAATATCACTGATTCAGTGGGGGCTTGCTTAAAACTATGAATCAATGAGGACGAGTTGTTTTTAATTCCAGACTTAGTGAATTCCTCAATCATTTCTTGATAGACTTGTTCCATGTTTTGAAAATTGTTAGGATCTAATGGCTTGAACCATGCTAACGCAGTGTCTGTCAAAGTAAGGCCAAAAGAATCATATTGGATAAAAAAATCTTCCACTTGCTCTGCTCTGATTACTTGCTTGAATTCAGCTATATGATTGTAAGGTTCACTAGAGCCATCATAGTGGTTTGTCATGCATTTTGCAACTTGAATTGGCCTTAATCTCCTTCCTGCTTCAGGCGGTCTAGGCATCACTGGGAAAATTGGTCTTCCTATGGGTATACCTGGTCCTCTTGCTACAGGTGGTCTAACTGGGGCGGGAATTCCATGTCTTGGGTCAACAGTTGGTTGAGGCCATAAATTAGGGTTATTTGCAGGCATTGCAAACTGCACATGTGGCCTAACCAGTATTTGTGTTTGTTGGGTTTGCCCTGATTGTTGATATGAATTATTCTGAGATGTCCCAAGGGGATTTTGTGAAGTAGTGGCTTGGTCCCTAAGGGGAAACACAGGAATATTCTGATATTTCAATTCAGCTCTTTCTGACTCCGTTAAGGGCCAATACCTTCTCTGATCCTTATCCAAATACGTGATAATGGTGGGAAAGTCAGGGTCTTGTAATTCATAGATGGTGACAGGATTAGGGGCTGCTTCCCAAATGGATGAGGAGGCTCTAAGGAGATGTCCCATTCCATTGATCAAGTACACATCCATTATGGAATCATCTTGGGGAATCAGGTCTCCTCTCCAAGCCCTAACCACAGTTGATCTCCCTCTGGGTGTGGTTACTTGCTTCATTTCCATCTCCATTTAAGTTTGATGCATTGTTTTCTTCTCCATTTTCATTAATGTTTTCTGGGTGTTCCGTAACAACATACTGGATATCTCTTTTGTCCATGTAAAATCCTCCTGCATACTTGACAGCTGGTCTATGCACTATGTAAGCTTCTGAGGCCTTTTTAAGTCTGGCTACCGATCTGTTGAGACCATCTAAATAGATAGGGATCTCATGTTGATTGGTGATCACATATTCCAAAGATGTCCTATATTCTCCCTCAATGATTGACATTGTGCTAAGGATTGGTACAGTGTTCTGCATATCCTCTGAAGCCATAGGAATTTCTTCCTCCGACTCACTAGAGGTTTTCGAGTAATGTGAACGGCTACTTGGCTCGGCTACACTACCTACAGAAGAGATTACACTTCTTCGGCTTCCTAGGGTTCTTCCAGGTCTCAGGTTCATCCACTTAAAGACTCTGATCAGCCCTTGCTAACCTCTAATGTCTAGAGCTCTAAACTATGGCTTAGAATTCTAGGGAAATTTAGGCTGAAAAATGACTGAAAAGAGAATTTTTTCCAGATCACGATACTTGACCCAAAATTCTACGATACACGATCTTTGAGTCTGAAACGATACACGATATTTGGGCACAAATGATCTCTGGAAAAACGATCTCTGGTGAAACGATACACGATGTTCAAGTTCACACGATACACGATACCTGATGGAAAACGATACTTGGGCCACGATACACGATCTTTCCCTAAAACGATACACGATACACAGTCTTTGACCCACAACAATACACGATCCTTGAGGGTGAAACGATCGACGATACCTGGACAAAACGATATGCGATCTCTAACAAGTATCGCGACCTCTGAGAAGTGATACACGATACTTAGGCCAAAACGATACACGACCTCTGACTGAAACGACACACGATCTTTCACTCAAACGAACAAATTTTGATTATATTCTGTTCTGATGATGGTCATTGGATGTCAGATGAACACTAATCCATCATCAGAACATAATATAATCAAAATTTGTTCGCATTCTCCTCAAATGATCCGTCATACAGTCGTTCAATAGCAATAACCAAACTGCCAGATCAGCGTTTTCTTCCCCCATTCATATAACAAAATTATGCTTCTTGTCGGATTACATGGTCGCACCTTCTTCCGTTTTTCTCCCTCCTCTCAGTGCATCATTGTCCACTCTTTCCTCAGATGATCCTCTGAGAGTGGCCACAACATCTTGAGTTCTCCGTAGCCCGACTTCTCTTCCTCTCTATAACTGTTCCAGAATAGCGCAGAAGAATATGCAGCAAAACAGCGCTTCCCCCTCCCTTCCTTTCCTCCCGAGAGAAAAATAAAAATGAGAAAGCTTAAAGTATGCAACTTTCCTCTTTTCTATGCGATCTTCCCCCCCAATACTACGCAATCAGCGTAGTTTCCAGATGAAGCCCTCCCCATTCAACGCCACCGCAGTCCCACATCTTTTTCCCTCTGAATGCGCATCGAACCCTGGACCTCATAGCGTGATCGGTGGAAAAGAGAGATCTAATTGCCAACTCCAAAATGCAAGACCTAACACCACAAACCCATTTCCCACTACAAATAATATATTGTCTGAAATTTGTACTGCGAGAAGCATAAAAATACTGAAAGAAACCAACAAGATGCCCACACAAATGCTGGAATCATAGACAAGCCCGGAATATTGCATGACACTTCCACTGCCCCAACAATGCCTTCAACTAGAAAGACACCCGTATAAACCTTCCTCATGAAAAAAAACTGCAAGAAACCAATTCATCAATTGTATTGGCAAGGCAATCCCCTTTTCTTTTTCTTATGAAAGAAAATGGCCCGTCATGACAATGTGATCGTGAAGAAAGAATCTCCACGACAACATGTCATCCTAGATCATCACATGTTGAGCTTGATATATCAACACTCCCCCTCAAGCTCAATGCCATATCCTGTAATCCAAGCATCTCCCGAAACTTCTTCAACTTCTCAACTCCAAGTGCTTTGGTGAAAATATCAGCAACCTGCTCATCTGTTCTCACATAAAAAAGATCAATATCACCTGCTAATACCTTCCCTCTGATGAAGTGATAATGTACCTTGATATGCTTTGTTCTGGAATGAAAAACAGGGTTCCGTGCTAACTGTATGCTGCTAAGATTAGCACAATAGATAGTGATAGGCTTTTGCACTTCCACACCTAAATTTTCAAGTAGCATCTCCAGCCATGATGCCTCACATGCTGCCATTGCAGCACCTCTATACTCAGCCTCTGTACTCGACAAAGCAATAGTGGGGTTCTTTTGCTGCTCCATGTAATAGCTACACTCCCAAGTGAGAATAGAAAACCACTAGTAGATCTTCTATCTGGAATGCTACCAGCCCAATCTGCATCGGTGTATCCATAAATCTGCAAATCTACATCAGCCTTATAAAACAATGCATAATCCAAGGTAGCACTCACATAACGTAGAGTGCATTTGAGAGCATCAAAATGTGGCTTCCTAGGAACCTGCATAGTCTAACTTTCAAGTCCAACAGTATAGCTTAAATCAGGCCTTGTAATTGTGAGATATATAAGACTTCCCACAATTTTCCTATACATAGTAGCATTTTCCAATGCTTCACCTGATGTACTATCCAACTTCAAATTATGATCTAATGGCATAGAAATTGGCTTACAATCAGTCATACCATACTTTTGCATCATATTCAAGGCATATTACCTTTGCGACATCCATATACCTGTTTCTATATGTATAAACTCAATGCCCAAGAAATAGCGCAGCACACCAAGATCTTTCATTCATTATCACCACCTACAATCAGGCCATCAACATAAATAGCCACAATATTGATGCCATCATCAACCTTCCTTGCATATAGTGAGTGATCTTTGATACTTCCTTCATTATCACCACCTAGAATCAGGTCATCAACATAAATAGCCACAATATTGATGCCATCATCAACCTTCCTTGCATATAGTGAGTGATCTGCATCACACATAGAAAACCCAATGCTAGTTAAGTAATCAGCAATCCTTGCATGCCATGCACGAGGAGCTTGCTTCAGCCCATACAAAGCGTTTTGCAACCTCCAAACATATTTTGGATGCTTTGAATCTTCATATCCTTGTGATTGGTCCATATATACTTCTTCCTATAACTCGCCATGTATCAATGCATTCTTCACATCCTTCTGATGCAAAGTCCATTCTTTTGCTGTAGCTAATGCAACAAGTGTTCTGACAGTAAACATTTTAGCTACAGGGCAAAATGTTTCCTCATAATATGTGGGATAATTCTCCTTGAAGGAGAATGAATACATAGGTAGATGCACATCATGTTGGAACATCAAACTTACACTATGCATGAGGTGGATTTGATCTACATCAAAGGCTATCGCGTTGAAAGAAGATCCATTGGAGAGTTCTTTTTCTTATGCTCACTTATTGTATTTTAAAAATAAAATATTTTTCATGGATCTTTTACCATTGTAAAAGCCTTGAGCTTTACACATGTAAACTAGAAATATAGAGCCCAAATCCCACTAATTTTTGTTGTTTGAGTTGCATTCAATCAAGTAATAAATCACCTAAAAGTAGATCAAACTAGATCTTCACTTTTCCTAGATTGTAGGAAAGTGAAGTGATTCCCTTCAACAACCATTCCCACCTTCATTTGAATTTAAACTCCACTTTTAGAACTCTTGGAACACTTCTAGAGTCTATATAAATGCTTAAAATCACTTGTATAATACATGGAAGCAATATACATACACTTATGACCATCATTGTCTTGCTCCTTCAATTCTCTGCATCATCTTCTTCGCCAATAGTAACTTTCAGAGGTCGCTGCTCTCTATGCGGAGCTGAAAATTGCACACACAATAGCTCACTGGAAAGATATTAGTGTCTAGTTTATGCATATAAATCTTCATAGAATTTGGTTGAGTAGATTGGGAGAAATCACAGTTTGTCTCGGGGCCAATCTCTATGTATTCCTCAAAAATAGGAAGTACCACCGTTGAGTGTTTGATTCATTCCTATAGCATGTTTTGCTTATTCCTTATACATTTGTGCATTATGTACAGTCAACCCTATGTGTATCACTCCCATAAAAGGATTTTTTCTAATTTTAATCATGTAGGTCGCTATGAGCATTTGAAGTTCATTATCTCTTCCATAGATAGTAAGTTTTTGAGCTATTCAACATGTGAACCTATCTGTTTTGTACCAACTTCTTCTCCTGGATGCTCCAAAGTACATAGTGCATTTCTTTGCACTTATCTCATGTCTTTAAGGTCTATTTGAGTCTCCATAAGCTCAAGGGCTGTTCTTGTGCCAGTTGGCTAGACCAAACTTCGTCACTTTGAAACGCACTTTTCTACCTCCTACAGGCTTCTCCAAGTTCTTTCAGTGGTTTCAGAGCTAGATCAAGATGGATGACAGCTTTCCCTCAATGATCGAGAAGCTTGATCGACACAACTATGCGGCTTGGCAAATCAGAATGGAGGCCTATTTGCAAGGTAGAAATCTTTATGGAATTGTAGCAGGTGATGATGCTATGCCTATTCCAAGATCCAAAGGAGGACCTACACAAGAGGAGACAGATAAGCTCACACTTTGGTGTGCAAAGGATGCTCAAGCAAGATCGTACATACTAAATTTCTATTACCTCATATTAGAGAATGCAAGACATCTCAAGAGACTTGGGATGTCCTCAAGATTTTCTTTTCTGCTAGTACCAAAGCAAGAAAGAATCATCTTTGGAACGAGTTCAACCAAATGAAGAAGAGACCTAAACAAACCATCATAGATTTTGTTACCAAGGTCAAGGAGTTTGTGGATCAGTTAGCATCCATTGGAGAGCTGATTGAAGAAGAGGCTATCATGAGGAAAATTCTCAATGGAATTCGAAGTGATAAGCAATGTGGTGAAGCTCAGTGATGAGTAGCACCTCCTTTAATGTCAATCCGGGAAGACGTGAGGATGGTATGAAGACCTCGAGCGAGTGAAGGCACAAGTGCGTGAGTGAGAAGCACACAAACATGCACACACATACACACACACGCGCACACAAAGCAAGACAAAGAGTGAGAAGCAATGGAGTTCTTAGATTACTTTCAAAAGCTCTTACAAGTTCATTTCAATTACCATCTAACACAAGCTAACCCCAAAAATGAGCTCTCTAGCTCCTTTTATAGTTTTTGACTAGCTTTGGCCCTGTCCAGACCTAGTGTCCGGCCTAGTTAAAAATTAGGTTCCAGGGCTTATTAGAGGGCTCAAACGAGATCTAAAAAATATGAAAATTGGCAGGTAGATACTTCTAAAGCTCCTCAAGCTCAAGGACTCCTTGGCTTGCACAAAATGGAGCTACAAAAATATGAAATGGTATTTACAATGGTGTTTAGTGATTAAAATCACTATTTGTGTAGGGATTTTCTCTGTTGATTTGTCATACACCTCTTTGAGCTCCCTACTTGCTCTTTCTTCTCATGTGCTCAACTCCTTGATGTCTGAAAAATTTAGGTGGCCTACTTGCCAGATCTTCTTTGACTGCCATGTCTGCTTGTGCTGTCCCTTCGCTCTGACTCTCTTCGTCTTGTGGCTCCTTCGGTTCCCTGACTGCTGCCAACACCCCCCCCACTCTCACGTCTGTCGCCCCTGACAGACCCTTGTCTAGAGGGTTTTTGAACATAATATTGGACGACATCGGAGGCTAGGTGGTGTTCTTCTAGTCGTAAGCCGCGTGCGAGATCTGTGAGCAAATCATCCCGATTCACAGGTCCGGGAACATCTGGATGAGGCACCCTCAATTGTTCTGAGTGAATAGTTCTCTCCACAGCAAATAATTGGAGGAGATGTGATGGTTTGGGTATAAAGATTTCTGAGTGGTATTCCCAGAATCCCGTTATGAACATCTCCTCAAATGTTTGTTTAAAGCAGGCTGGGAGGTACTTGATTCTGGCGTGCCACGCAAATATTACTTCAATTGATGGGGTGGTACTCATATCGTACACCAGATCCTGGTTTCCTGTCACGAAACCTGCTCCTGAGAAGTGGGGGTCCTTAATATTTTTAAATGTCCTGAAAGTGATCAGCATTAATTCAAATATTTTCATACACATCTGTGCCATCACATCGGGATTATTGCGTAGCCGAATGCTCCAGTGACGGATTGTAGAAATCATGTAGTTCACCGTGGGGGGTCCTCGTGGAGGTGCTAGATAAACGTAATTTAACCATTTTGCGCAGGCTTTGATGTCTCTGACGGCAATAGTGAATTCAGGCCAGGTGCGTCTTCGAAGAACTGGAACGTAACAAGGATTATATTTAATAAACAACGGCATATTATTCCAGGTTCGGACCATTTCAGGATATGTTTCCAAAAGCCTGATCCTCCAGGTGGGTTGATGGATGGACCCACGCTTAGCACTTTTCGGTATATCGTCTGGACCAAATTGTGTAGCAAATGTGGGAGGCTTGCCGCATCTGCGTTGAATCTCTGTATTGTAATCTGCCAGTAGTATGCAGTATGGCACATATTGGTCATTATTGGTGCCGATCCATCTATGATGAGACATGCTTCTGAAATATTCTGATTGATGACAGTTTCTTCTAGGTTCGCTAGTGATTGGATCTGAATGGCCACACGTTCTTCGTGAGTGTTTGCTGCCTTTTCCAGTGTCTGAAGCCACTCTGGTGCTTCTACTTCCAAGGTGTCTAGTCCCTCTGAAGTTTGCTGCCCTCCTGGCATCGGCATAGGAACATACGGTTCCTCGTACGAATCATCTACCTCGATGGGAACCAAGTCTTCGGGCTCAGGTTCTATAACTGGAGATGGTTGCCTTTCATACTCTAGTAACTTTTTCTGGAGCTCAGCCACCTGCTCTGTCAATGCCTTTACTTCCTCTGAAGTCAAGGCCGTTTCTAGTACCTTGGTTGGAGTCTCTTGTTCCTTGAGCCGGCCACGTAGTGTATCACGTTCTCGTTCCAAGTCATCATGGGCCTCGAGAAGGTCTGCATAGCTTTCTAAGATGGTTTTCATCGTCTCTGATGGAACTGCTTTGAACTGCTCCGGATCTATCTCATGGGGAGAGCCTTCCATTGCAGCTTCCAAATTCTCTTCATTTTGTTTCTGAAGTCTCTTGTTTTCTTCAAGCGCAGTGGCCATATGTTTTCGGAGTAGGGTCAAATTGTGTCTGACTCGTAGATTGTCGGATTGGTATACTTCGAGCAATGCTTCTAATTGTTTGACACCTGATTCTTGCGACGGTTGGGGGGTCTCTAGTAGTGTTTGGTGAGCCTACTCGAGCGTTGTATAACGTTGATTGACCTCTGCATTTTCCTCTTCCAGAATTGTAAGTTGTTGTTGTAAGCTCTGTTGATTTTTTGTCAGTTGTTGATACCGATCTTCAAGAACTCTGTACTCATTCTGAAGCTGGTATACACATTGATTTAATGCTAGAAATATACTATTTACATGAAATGATGCAGGGAGAGGTGAAGATGCAGGGGGAATGGGGACAGGAAAGGGAGTTGTGAATGATGTGGATGCAAGTGGAGATGTGGGTGGAGGGGGTATGGGAGATGGAGGTTGCATGGGGGGAGGGAGCGGTGCAGTGGCAGGAGATGTTTCCATAGTGTCGAATGTTTGAGTGACCTTGTAGATGGGGATCGTGGGTGGGGTGGATGTGACGTTAGTGAAGAGAGTGGTGAAAGTGGGCATGGTGACTCCCCCGAATTGGATTCCCGGGGAGAGTGGGATTCCCATGACGATTGTGGTGGTAGTGGACGTGGTGGTGATAGTGTCATGTGGTGGAGTGAGTTGTGTAGTGAAAGGTGAGGGGGGTGGGGAGAGCGGTTCCTCCTGATGCTTGTCTGGTTGCGTTGTATCTCCTGGGGCTGATACGTTGATGTGAATTTGCTTCCCTGATCTCATGGGGCGGGTGGGCACTCTTTTCTCAAACCGGTGAATGTAGGCCATTGCCTCATGAATGGCCTCATCCAACCCCACAGCATCAGCGTGTAGGCTTATGGACTCGATGAACATATCATCCACGCCTTCTTCTGCCAGCAAATCGTTCATGAGTTTCTTGCCTGCTTCAAGTGACATTTTATGCTGTTCTTGAACTAGCTTCATGGTTCGATATAGTCTTTTTATTTGTGCCGAATATGCTGGGGCACTTGCTAACTCTGAAAGCTCGTCATACTCTTGTTCTTCGTAGGCTTCTTCCTCTTGTTCTGTTTCTTGTTCATCTACGTCGACTTCTACAACTTGCGGTTGGGTGGGGGCCGATGTTGTTGTATGGGGTTGTGGTTCCTGAGCTCGCTCTGCTTCCGTTTCGAGATTAGAGTCATAGATCAGCCTGGCAATTTCTTCATCCGTTAGGTCCTCAAGAGTAAATCCCTGTGGAAATTCCAAATCTGATGGAATGGGTGGAAACACCAGATTGGGTCCCTCTGTACTTGGTCGTGGTAGCCTGATAGTGAACGGTCTAATTCGTCGCGTCTGGGGAGGGGTAATTTCTGGTGTAGTGGTGGCTCCCCTTGGTTGAGCGCAAGGTAATTGAACTCCCCCTCTCATTTTCTTCGGTGGAGGACCTGCTGCTGATAGCCTTCTCTGGAATTCCTGGGCTCGGGACCATACGAGTGCCCGCTGAACAGGCACGTCATAAGCTAAGCATCTATAGATTATTCTGGTCAGGGCACAACACCCGTGGAGCACATTTTTCTGCTTCTTGTTCCACCGTTGATGAGCTAGGTGGATCTGATCTATGATCCAATGTGGTACGTTGATAGGGAGATTTTCTGTTTCCGCCAAATACAAGCTAAACCAAATCTTCTTTGGTGGCATGGTGAATCTTTCCTGGGCTGGAAAAGCAAAATGCTGCATGACGGTGCGTAGATGAAGAGCGATGGTCGGTGTCATGGCTACCATATCCTTCAGTTTATTGAGATCTTTATGTTTCATTCTGCCTGGAACCATTGTTTCCTTCTCAGTAGGTATGTGCATACCATGCATGTTTAAGGCTTCTCGAACCAGATTGAGGGTCAGCTTGAATCTTTTCAGTTCGTGGCCCGGCAACAGTGAGGGTAACACGAAAGTGCTGTCGCCTCCTTTGGCCCTGCTAGGCGTGATGGTATTGATAAAATAAGAACAACGTAAAAAATCTGGCTTCGGTAAGTGGGCCCTGAAATAGCTGTCCAGGCCTGCTTTGGTCCATACCGAACGCATTACTTCGGCATTCTGATAGCTTTCAAATTCGCGCGTGAAAAAATGGTAGCGTCCCCATTTACCATTAAACTCTAATTCAGCTTCCCAAAAATAGGTTCCATCACCCAATGGTCCTGCAACATCACTGAACCAATGAGCGTGTTTGCCCACTTGAGAGGTGTGGCCCTGAGGAGGATCCTGAATCGGTAGCACATGCACAGCTTGGAGTTCTTGCGGTCTTCTGGTGAGATGTGGTTCGAGAAGGAGTGTTTCTATGTCCACAATCTGTGCGCTGGATCCGGCGTGAGAACTGGAACCTCCGGCTTCTGCCATAGTTATTGCTTGCTACTGGTTCTGTCGAGAGTAGAGAAACACGTGTTAACATTGTACAGGACAAGAGAGAACCGTTGTTGTCCCCATTACAACATTAACATGAGGGTCGGGAGAGATTAATGGGTTAGTAAGTGCTCGGTGCTAGTGTGTGCGTGGTTAGGAGTTTGGTAGACCTAAGAGCTAAATGGAATGATGTAGTGTGATAGTGATGTGGTTAGTATGTTGTCATGGATTTACAAATGGGGTCCGAGGTTTTGTTACAAGTCTTAGGCTGCCAAATGCAGTGGATGGGTTTTGCTCTTGGTTTCGTTGAGACTCGGGAGGATTGCATGAGCAATTCTGCTGGGAGTTGTGACTTTGGGACCCATTTACGAGTGAGTCTGTGCGTGCTTCTAGGTGGCAATGTGTTCGAGTGTATCAGACAAGAGTGGGTGGCATCTGCTCGAGCGAGTGAACCCTGTCGTGTCTGATGTGAATTGTGTGGGATTAGTTGAGCCCGCAAGCAAGCCTTAGGCACCCAAATTTGTCTTGATTGTGGGTCAGCCTTCATCGACTTCTTGGGTACCCAAATAGATTTCACTTTCTCAACAGAGGTTTTAGGAGTCCTCTTATTAGTATCAAGTTGTTGATTATTAATAGGAAGTTGAGACCGTTGTTGCGACTTGGTTACAGTCGGCAGCTCGTCTTTCCGCACCCACATTTGTTTCATTGGCTGAGTTGTTCTGCTTCGCGCGTTCTTTTGGTCTCTCGCTTGGAGAGTCTTCAATGATTGATCTGCCCTTAGTTGATGTCTCCTTCTGGCCTTTGGAAGAGAGGGGAGTTCCATTGTGGTTCTGACTCCTTTTTTGAGATCTTCATTCTTCTACATCACATATCCTTGGACAAGAACAGCATGGTCAACTTCATGTGTACCCCTAGAGGGACCAGGAGTCCGTGCCTTTTCTAGTTCCTTGAGTGCTCCATTATTTAACTCAACTGTAATTCTAGTATGATTCACCCATACCTTAAGAAGTCCACTTCTTAGGTTTAAGTTGACTGCTTGGTCATAGATCCAATCTTGGCCCAAGACGAGAGGCTCAGTGAGGTCTTCATCTTGGCATACTAGTACTTTGACTGTCATTGCCTCGTCATGAATATAGAGGGGAAGTTCCACCTCGCCCATGCAAGGGGTTTCCACACCTCCCAATCCTATGAGATATGCTTCTATAGGATTGACAGTTAATTTCAACTCTTGACAGTGAGACAATTTAACAACACTAGTGGCTGCACTTGAGTCAATCAAGGCCCTTACAGTCCTTGCACTCTTTCCTTGTCCTATATCTAAGGTTATGAAAGGACGTCGATCAGTTATCCTATGTGAGCTAACACCTGAAACTTCGCACGTAGCCACGTCATATCCTGGATCTGCATATGCATCTTGTCTAGGGTGCTCTCTACCTTGTCTTCTTAATTTCATTTTCCGTATGCGCTCTAAGGCTTCGGCTTGAGCTTCTTCTCGAATTCGCTTTTCTTCCTCTTTGCGTTTCTTAGCAATATTGAGTCGACCTAGCATTTCCTCTGTGAGAGGTTCCTGATACAACTTGACTCTGCATCCGCTGATGTAACTTGGGAGAACATCGCCTTCTAATGTGGCTAGTTGCACTGCTCCACTTGTTGAGATTCTATTGATGATCATGGGTCCGTAGCCTCTTTTTTCTAGTTTCCTCGCATGTTGTTTCAACGTGTAGACTAAAACTAAGTCTCCAGCCTTCAAGCCTTTATCCTTTACATGGGCATCAAAGTATGCCTTCTGTCGTTTCTTAGCTGCATATATCCCTGCAGCTGCTCTCAGTCTTGTTTCTCCTAATCGTTCCAGGTCAAAAAGTCTTGAGGAGAGTTCATGACCCGTCCATTCATGCTCTTGTGCTACTTTCAATGTAGGTATTAAGAAGTCCAACGGTAGCACCGCATTTTGGCCAAATACCATCTGAAAGGGGGTGGCTTGGAGTACCGTTTTGTAGGCGACTCGGTATGCCCAAACAGCATGGTGTAGCTGTTTGTCCCAATCAGAGCGTTTATTGTTCACTAATTTCGTCAGTACATTGCATAGGATCTTATTGGTGCTCTCAGCCTGGCCATTAGCTTGAGGGTGATAGGGGGCCAACTTCTTATGTAATACCAAGAATTCTTGGAGCAAATTTTCAATTACTTCATTCAAGAAGTGAGTGCCCCTATCACTAACTAGCTCTATAGGTAACCCATATCTTGTGAATACATTCTCAAACAAGAATTTAGCAGTAGTCTGAGCGTCGTTCTTCGTCGTGGCTTTTGCCTCTACCCACTTAGTTAGATAGTCTGTTGCAACAATAATGTATTCAGCATGTGAACCCTTAGCTGGGGGATTAATAGGACCAACAAAGTCTATTCCCCACTTAGAGAATGCACGTCCACCCATCATAGGTTTCAGTGGCATCTCATCTTTACGTATAGGATACTGAGTTCTCTGACAGACATCACATCGTTTCACATAGGTATGTGCATCCATGTGAAGGGTCGGCCACCAGAAACCCGCAAATAGTATTGCCTTGATCACCCGATCTGGTCCAAAATGTCCTCCTGCTACACCTTGGTGAGCAGTTTCCAAGATCTTAACACTAGTTTGGTACCAAAACAGGACACTTAAGTGTCCTTTTTTGACAATTTTCCAAAAAATCACTTACCTTCTACAAAGAGAATTTGAAAAAATCCTTTAACACACATATTAAATATAATTCAAAGGTTAATGCAAAAATATAAAACACAATAAATCATGTTTTGTGTTCATGTAAATAGCCTCTCAACATGCTATGGTAGTGAATAGGATGAAAATTCCTAATCAAATGTATTTTTATAAAAAGGAAAAAATTCATCGTATGAAAGAAAAAATTATACACATTCCTTGAAACATAGATCACATGGTATGAGCCTCAAAATCACTTAGAAAAATCATTTCAATTCAAATAAAATCACTTATGACTCTGTACACCAAAAACAACAACTAGTTCTAATTATGGTTCAAACAAACTTATGGGAATCCATAGAAGTGTACAAATGTGCCAACAATCAAACAAGTTATGAAGACAACAACCAAGGTATACACATATAAAATCAACTCATATGACTCTAGTCACCAAAAATAGAAAACTAAAGCCAATATATGACTCAAAAGAATTTATGGATATCATTCAAGGTGTGCACATTCAAGTTACCAAGTAGAAAATGTGTGACATAAAAAACCAAAGCGTACATATACGAAGCTAAATAATTTATTGAAATCCACCAAAATTTTCATGTCTTTGGAGAGAACCAAGAAACTTTTGTTGTGTGGGCATCAACCAAATTCTATACATACAATCATAAATAGTTTGTGGACACATACTCAAAAGACTTTGATATAATCTTTGATATCATAAAATGATAAGGATCATTTGAAAACATTTCATCATTTCCATCATGGATGCCATCTTCTTTTTGTCAAATGAAATATGTATGCCAATTATTTTCATTCTTATCACAATCACCATTGCGGATCACATATTATTTGAGGAGATTAATAATGAAACATGGCATGAAAGCATATTTTGGAAGGTTTAATACTTAGAATATCATTTAAATAATTATTATTTTCATCATAATTTTTTATTTCACATTTGGAGCTATGTTCTTTTTGTGAACATAGAAACATATGCTTTGCCAATTCAGCATGAAATTCAGCACCAAATGGAATGGCTACTAGTTCAAAGTGGAGGCCTTCTAACTTTGAATAAAAATATGCATTCAATTAGTATGAAGGTTATCCATTGATAAATTTCCAATTCTCAACAATCTCACTTACACACAAGTTATAGTGAGCCATTCTTTAAAAGGTGCGATAAATGGCAGTGCTCTAGAGAAGACAAGGTTTGAGTCCATGTTTATCACTTATGTAAGTGTTCAACCTTCTCCAAAGATCCCTAGACACTTGCTTTACACTACCAAAGTCCATGAATAGCTTTCCATTTCCTAAAACATATCCAATTTTTCCAAATGTTTGAATTGTGTTATTTTTTCAGTTATGCAAAAAGTTGAGTTTTCAAAAATCCCCATTTTCTTCTTCATTTCATAACACATGTGAAGTTGTAAAATGTCAAAGATTATATGTGGGCTATCAAATCCAAGTGAGTATGCCATCAAAGCCTCAAGGGTGTCATCAAGAAAAATCAATCAATTTTGTGTAAAAGCAGGACACTTAAGTGTCCCAGGACACTCAAGTGTCCTAGTACAGAACTAGTGTTAAGATATTCACTCTCATGGACACATAGTCTCAGGTAACCATCTTTACCACGCTTGTATAGATTATCACCGATGAGTGAGTAATCATGGGCTTCTTGTTCTAAACTCCTTTTTCTAACTAGGGTCATGTCTGGAGGGAATGTTTTCGTCCTCAAGAAGGATACTAGTGGTTCACTCCAATCTGGCACTATGGACACTTGATAAAGAGTGGCATGTTCCACAGGTGGTTTAATACAACAGATTGGGCATTCCTTGCACAACTTTTGGACATCAGCTTCCATCGTCGGCCAATGCACTCCGAGTCTCCTCAATGTTTGTAAGGTTCGTTGCCTTGAATAGTGTTGCTCTAATGCACCTACATGTGCTAATTGCAACCATTTAGCGTACTCATCCTCTTCCACACAACAGGCCAAGATTCCTTGATCTGTGTGCTTGTACATACTTCCTGCCATGATGTGGTACTTCTGGGCTTTTACTACCTCCCTATCCCGTGTGTTTACTACTGGATGGTTAGGCCCGTATGTCAATACTGGCACTAGTGGCTTAGCCCACTATGGCACCACTTCCAAATTAAACAAGTAAGCATCAGGAAGGTCATCTGACACTCCTTGTGGGGCTTCTCCAGATGTGAGTCTAGAGAGATGGTCTGCTCTTAAGTGAGTCCTCCCTTTCCTTACCACAACCTCGAAGTCGTATTCCATTAGCAAGAGAAACCATCTTACTAATCTACCTGTATTGCATGGCTTATTCACGAGATATAGCAGTGCCTGATGGTCAGTAAAAAATTTAAACTTATTTGCAAGCAAATAATGTCTAAACTTTTTAACCGCATATACCATGCCTAATCCTTCTCGTTCCGTAGTTGTATAATTTCGTTCAGCTGCATTTAATTGTCTACTAGCATAGGCAATTGGAAGATCCATATTACCCTCACCAGTGGGTTGTGCGAGTACACACCCAATAGCATAATTGGATGCATCCACGTGAACATGGAATGGCTTATTCCAATCTGGTGTGGTTAAGATTGGTGCTGAACATAATCTTCGTTTAAGCTCTTGGAAGGAATTCTCGCATTCGTCAGTCCACTCAAAGTTAGTCAAAAGTCCATACAGAGGCTTCGCTATGATGGCATACATGTGTATAAACCGTCGATAATAACCACAATGCCCCATGAAAGCTTGTACTTCCTTGACATTCTTAGGCCTAGGTAACTCGGCTATAGCTCTCACTTTCTCTTCATCAGTGGATATGCCATTTTTTGACACTATGTGTCCTAGAATCTTGCCTTGCCTGACCATGAAAACGCACTTTTCTGGGTTCAAGCAGACTTGATATTCTCTACATTTGTCAAAGATTTGCCTGAGTTCGGGAATATGGGTTTGTCTGATGTTGGAATGAGCACAAAGATCATCAACATAGACTTCTAAGTTCTTCCTCAGGAACTCTTTAAATACGTGACACATCAGCCTCTGAAAGGTGGCTGGAGCATTGGTAAGCCCAAATGGCATTACCCTAAAGGAAAATATGCCCCATTCTGTGGCAAAAGCAGTCTTATGCTGGTCTTCTGGAGCTATGGCTACTTGATTGTAGCCCGAAAATCCATCAAGGAAGCTGTACACTTCCTTGCCTGCCACTCTTTCAAGGAGATGCTCTGTGATAGGAAGCGGATAGTTATCTCGAATTGTGGCTGCATTGACCTTCTTCAAGTTAATGCATACGCGTAGCTTTCCGTTTTTCTTGGGCACCACTACAATGGGGGATACCCACTCAGTGTGCTCAATTTCATAGATAAATCCAGCTTCAACCAGCCTATCTATCTCTTCTTTGATCTTAGCAGCATAATTATCATTATAGGTGTATGGCTTTTGCTTAGAAGGTTTTGCATTTGAGGTCATGGGGATAGTGTGTGAGCATATGTCTGGGTCAACACCCTTCAAATCCTTGTAATTCCAAGTGAATACGTCTCTGTATTCCCTTAGCAAGGCTATTAACTCATGCTCTTCTTCCTCTGTTAGGTCATGGCCTATGTACGTGCATCTCTCCTCTCCTTCTTCTAGGGCCACAACTATTTTCTTGGTGGTTTCTTTGTTATCATAGGCCTCTCCTGATTGCGCCTCTCGTTTAGGCATTCTGATCATGACTCTCCTGTCATCTATCTCATACTTCTTAAAATTTTCTGGGACCTCAAACAAAGATTCTTCCTCTTCTGGTGTGACTTCTCTCTTCTTTCTTTTCTTTACTTCTTCCTTCGAGGTCACATGTGTGGCTAGTCTTACATCATTTGTAAGCTCTCCATACCTCTGGGGTTGAAATTCTACTTCATGGAAGTATTCTTCATCTGATGCAAAAGGTGGGTCCATAATGATTGACTCTAGATCGGAGTCACTTGCATCCTCAAATGCATCAGGGCTAGGTTCACACTCTTCCAACATTGCCTCTCCCATAATTGGCTCTATGGAGAAGACTGAAATGTCATAGCCATCCTCATCACAGTGAGGTGTCCATTGCTCTTCATTGATGGCTACATCCATTGTTGCTAAGATTTCTGCCCAGCCGTGGGGTTCAAATTCTTCGTCAGGAAAAACTACAGGTGCATAGGCTGGGTCTTGAATTGATCTATGTGTTTCTTGTGCACCTACCTCTCTGGCTTTCTCTCTCTTTTCTTCTTCTACTGCTACTTTGCACATCCACAATTGGGTAATTTCATGCATCCATGAGGATCCTGATCCTATGGAATGCACAGATTCCGTATCATCTTTGGCTCTATGGATGGGATTCCATTGGATAGGAGGGACATCTCTGTGAGAGTAATCTTTAAGGTTTACTTTGGTCGTGACACCTAGGTGTTGCAAATACAAGGAATTGGTTCCCCAATCCTGGACCACTTGCAACTGTCGCATAAACGGTCTTCCCAAAATCATCTCATAGGCATGGTTTTTGCTAAAATCACATATAGCAAATGTGTGCTCGAATTCAACGCCACAGGTGGTGAGAGTTATTCCTTCTAACAATCCTAAGGGTCTCTCAATATGACCATCGGCCATCTGCAATTTCATTCTCGTTGGTCTGAGTGCTGGCTTGCCCCAATGCTTCCATAGGGAAGTGGTGGCAATTGCAACTCCTGCACCTGAGTCCAAAATTGCCTTGGTTGTGTATCCCTGGTAGGTAATGGGAAGATAGGTGTTCCCTTCTTCACCTTCACACATGTCTCCTATCTTATCTAGGGGAATTTCGGGCACTGTTCTATGGGATCCTACCTGGGAATGTAGTTTTGCAACTTCAGTTACGTGACTGGCTACATATTTCCGCGCTTCTGGTCTATCCTTAGGCAGTTCTTCCAAAGTGAGATCGCGCTGCACCTTGGTGTTCTTTACTACCCCCGTGTTCCTAGGTATGACTGAGTCATCGTTCCTTACCATGACTGTGGGTGCTCTCATACACGTGGACTTTGCTTCCCATGGGCCTGTGAAGTGGGGTAGCTCCTGTATGGAATTAGACTCAAAGTCCAATCTCTCGTGAGACTGAGTACTCTCATGTTCCCCGTAAATAGATGGGATGTCTTGTGGGAATTGGTCGTGTGCATCATCCACAAGTTCAAAGGGAGGGGCGACTTCACTTTCGTTATCCCATTTGTCTTCTTGAATCTCTCGTAGGAAGTCTGGTGCAAACCGATTCATAGAAGAAGAAGTGTCTGGCTCCGTAGAATTAGGCACATAAGCAACCTGGGAAGGAGGGCTTATTCTAGCGTTGGCTCTCTCCTCGTTCTCATAAATGGCTGGAGCACAAGCTTCCTGGGGAGGATTACTTATTCTATTACTTTTCCGAACAGGCTCATACGCTCCCTGAGAAGGAATGTAGGCAACCTGTGGAGGTACGTAAGCTTTCAAGGGAGGCTTATCTGCCTTTTGGGGGGAAAGATAAGCTTCTTGAGGAGGCTGGCTTATCCGTTCTCTTGCCCTTTCCTTTCCTTGAGGGGCAGGTTCCTTTTCTGATTGTGCAATTAGCTTCTCTATTCTTTCTAACAGTCCATCAAAGTGTACCTGTGTCTTTGCTGAACTAGAGATGTTAAAGAGGCGACTCGCTTCAAACATGGTCTGAGCCAATTCCACCATTTTGGCACAAATTTTGGTTCGTTCTAGCTCTAGTTCTGCTCTAGGGTAACACTTTTCATGATCAGTTACGTTTGGCTCTTCTTGGATTCTGGCCTGATATGCTTTAAGCATCATATTAAGGTCCTCGGGAGTGGGATCTGCTAGTACTGATCCTACTCTAGGGGGTGGTGGGATTATGTGAGGCGGGTTGGAAGGTGGCGGGTCGGATGGAGTTGGGAATGGGGGTGGTGATGGAGGTGGGGCAGTGTGAGAGGGAGTTTGAGATGTGAGTTCAGTTATCCTGGCTTTGGTTTCTTTTATGCTTTCCTCAAGTTCACTCATCTTTTTAGCCCATTGCCTTTTCATTCTTTCCCGACTATCTCTCCAAGCTCTAGTCCTTTTCTTGGTTATGCTCTCGGTTTCACTAGCCTCTGGGCTCTTTTCCTGGCCTATACCCTGGTTTTGCTGCAGTGCTTGGGCTCTAGTGACCACTTGTACTGGTGCAGTGGAAGTCACACTCCCTGTGGAGTCTACAACTAACCCAATCACGTTGATGGGAGTGATTTTTGGCATATTATTGGGATTCTTTGGGCAGTCTCATAAGAGATGCTCCTTTCCACACTCTTGGCAAAAGCCCTGGATTGTCACTGATTGGGGTTGTGTAGGTGGAGGTAAGGGACAATCACGAATGAGATGATCTCCCTGACATCTGTAGCTCGGTCCTCTAGGAAATGGGGGTCTTACCTGCCTAGGTTGAGGTCTTGGGTTGGGGTTTGCGTACATGACGTTTGTGTAATCTGACTCCCAACTAGGTTCATTTGGCTCTTCACTGTAGTAGGACTCACCATGTTCAGGAGACTGCATGTAGTAGGCCTGGGGGCTATCTATGTGTGTGGAATAAAAACTTTGATCACTCGGATCATTCTCTGAAATTAATGGAGTCACTGGGACTATAGCTCTATTCAAGTTCTCTTCTGCAGCTGCATATTTTACTGGATTGCATTTGCTGGAGCAGGAGGTTGTTGTGCTAGCACGGGTTGAGGTCTCTGCTGGGTCTGATATTGGGGTTGGTAATTTTGTTGAGGTCTAGCATACTGCTGTGGTGGGTACTGGTTTTGGTATCTGCCTTGTTGGTATGGTTGAGGGTAGGCTTGCCTAACAGCTTGCTTATTGTAGGGGCAATCTTGCGCGGTGTGATTGGTGTATCTCCGTTCTATGGTGCAGTACTGGCTACTAGGATTCACTTGAGGCTGAGCCATAATGGGGCATACGTTTGCCATATGGTCACCACCGCAGGTATAGCACCTCTTGACTGGGGCGAATCTAGGAATTTGCTTACTAGAGACACCTAGTTTCTGAGCTACTTTCTCGGCTAATTCCTCAATAGATGTGGATTGGGTGGAAGAGAGACTAGAAGCACTGTCTGAATCTTTGTAAATTTTGGAGAGTTCTAGCTCTTCCCCTAGGTTATCCTCAATGTCAATGCACATGCGTACACACTCTTCAATGGTCCTAGGGTCTTTCAAGTACACGTAAGATCTCAATTTGGTGCTTAGCAATCCATCTAGGAATAGAGCCACTTGTTTGGCAGGTGTGGGTAGCTCCGAAACAGGGCATCTCTCTAAGTATTGCCTGAATCTTCTTCCTGCAAGTCTCACGGTCTCTTGAGGGGTTTGCTTGAAGCTGTGAATCAATGAGGAGGTATTATGTCTTATGCCACTCTTAGAGAATTCAATAATGAAAGCCTCTAGGAGTTGGTCTATGCTCCTGAACTGTCTCTCATTCAATGGTTGAAACCACGTAAGGGCTGTGTTCCTAAGGGTTAGACCAAAGGCATTATATTGTGTGAATAAATCCTCCACTTGTTCAGCTCTCAAGACTTGCCTAAACTCTGCCACATGATCATATGGATCTCCTGTGCCATCGAAGTAATTCTTCATGGACTTAACTAGCTGAGTTGGTCTCAAAGTCCTCGTGTGCTCTCTAGGTCGTGGTAGAGGGAACTCATCCGCGTTTCTTTGATTCCTGTGAGCTCTAAGTATCTCAGGCTCTACTCTATTTGTTTCCGTCCTCGTTCTTTCTCTGCCCACTAGGTTGGCAAAGCTTACTTCAGGTCTATCTCTATGTCTGTCTCTTTGAGATCCATGTGCATGGGATGTTCCAGCACCAGGATGACCATAGGACACGTTCGATCTTGATTGGGGGAAGATGAATTCACCTTTCCAAGTGTAAGCATGCCTATCATTTTCTGTAACCACAAAGATCCTTTCTGAAGCGTGATCTAAGTAGGTTACCCTACCTGGGCTATCAGGATCTTTGAACTCATAGATCATGATTGTTCCTATATCAATAGGCTTGTCTGATTTATACCTCCAAAAGGCTTCGTCCGTCTCTCGGTTTAGAAGCAGATCTATGCTCTTGTTGTCTTGGGGAACCCATTCTGGTGTAATAATCCTGGTGAGAACAGATTTGCCTCGAGGGGTTCTCGGTTCTACACCCATGTTTCCTTGCTCCAAGTCACCTAAATCCGCTTCTGAGATCACATTTCCGAATTCGTCTGTCCTATCTGGGTGACTGGTGACTACGTATATAGTTCCTTCTTTGTCCAAGTATGCTCCGTTTTCAAACTTGACAGCTGGGTGCTCTAGTCCTATGGATTGGTCAGGGTTTTTGATCTGGACCACGGATCTTCCCAGTCCGTCCTCATAGATGCTTGCACCTAATCGGTTGGTCCTAAGGTATTCCAATTGCGTCTTGTAGGGGCCTTCTACCCTGTGCAAGTATGGCACTCCTGAACTTCCCGTAGGTCTGTCCATGCCTTGAGACATCTCTGATTCACTGATCTCAGAGCTAGGGTAGTATGAGTCATGGCTCAACTGCTGGGCCCAAGACCTAACAGTATGATTGACACTAGCCTCTGAAGACCTAAGGCTTTGTCTATCCCTTACTAGATGTCGTCCTGATCTAAGGTTCATATGCCTATTTAAGTAGCCCAAATTTTTTCCAAAAGTACAACCTCGTTGCCGGTTCCTTTGTATTAGTAACTTGATTCTTTTTTAGTGTATTATCGTGTTTATGATCTTGTCTTGAATCACGTCGTCAGGATTACTTGAATATTTTTCGTACTTTGAGTTGAACGTTCCGCGCTAAATTCTTTTCCTTTATGTTATCGTCCGTACAGAGATTATGATTTTAGCTTGAACTTGAGTTTTTAGGTATTCTTCAACTTGATAACTGCCTACTGTCGCCCTAGCTTACTTCTAGCACTATTCGTACTTACCCTGAGCTAGAAGATGACAGAGGGAGTTGAGAATATTCCAACCTTGAGTTCCTTTCCTTGTGTTGATGCCCTAGTGTGCACAGGAAGCGTGTTCCCAAGCCTGCACTTACTCTTGCTTTGCGTACTCTTCGATGCTCTCAAAGGACCTGTAAAAGGCCCAAGATTAGCTCAAGACTTAAATTCCAAAGACAACCCCAAGCACTTTCATTCATGTAACTCAAATACCAATTAGCCCTTTGGTTTTATGGAAAATAATTCTAGGGATCCCTGAATTTTGTTCCCCCCGGGTATGGTCAACTTCAAAATACCCTATCTGAAAATCAATGCATTATTCTTATAAAAAACAGTTGAGGGCGTGTAGTATATGCCACGAGCTTTCTGACAAGCCCTAGAGCTCAAAAAATGAATTTCGTATGAAAAAGTTATGACCGTTCAGGGTTTTGGAGTTAAAACAGGATTCAAAACAGGCTAACAGGCAAACAGGAATTCTCGAGTTGCTTGTGGCAAGGTCTCACGATGCAATACTACCCCCTAGTGTTTGCCCCACACTTAGCCAAAATTTAGACCAATATTTTTTCCCAAAAAATTTGACCTAATTTTCCCTTCTAACGTGTTCGCAAAGTCTGTCGGTCGCGATTGACAGGTCAGTCGCGATCGACGTGTCGATCGCGATTGACAGGTCCGTCGTGGCTGTCAGTCGCGATTGACTGGTTAGTCGCGATTGACACGTGGCCCGAAAAGTCAATCAGTCGTGGTCAAAGGGTCGTTGACTCTGTCGGTCGCGCTTGATGTGTCGATCGCGATTGACAGGTCGGTCGGAGGGTCTGTCGGTCATGGTCAATCGGTCGTTGACTCTGTCGGTCGCGATTGACAGAGCCGTCGTGGGCTGTCCGTCGTGGTCAAACAATCGTTGACTGTGTCGGTTGCGATTGATGGGTCGATCGCGATTGATGACTCGATCGCGATTGACACGTGTCACGCGTATAGCCTGTCGGTCGTGGTCAATCGGTCGTTGACTCTGTCGGTCGCGATTGACAGAGCCGTCGTGGGCTGTTAGTCACGATTGACTGGTCGATCGCGATTGACAGATCTGTCCGTCGTGGTTTGTCGATCGCGATTGACAGAGCGATCGCGATTGACAGAAATTTGTGGAATTTCAAAAAACTAAACACATTTTTGGGAAGCTCTAGGCCTGTAGGTCATGGATATGCACTTTGTTTAGCAAATGGAGCATTTTTTCTGTCGGTCGCGATTGACAGAGACCGGCGACACAGAGATAGTTACTTCGAATTCCGTACCTGCGCACAATGCTGGGGACGATGATGTTGCCTGTACCTGCAAGACAGCTCAAGAAACATGCAAAAACAGCACACACAATTTCGCTCTCTCGCTCTCTCTCACAAGTGAAATGAGGGAAATGAGGTGGAGAAGGTGATATGATCAAAAAATTGAAATTTTTGCGATGATGGAGATGGAGGTGGGAGATGGTGATGATGATGATGGTGATGAAGATGGTGAAGAAAAAATAAGAAAATAGATGAAAGTGAAGAAAATACCTACAACTCCAACGCGTCAACTCTACGTCTTACCATCACACGCTCGTCCTCAAAGCTCGATCCCCGGCAACGGCGCCAAAATTTGGTGAAGCTCAGTGATGAGTAGCACCTCCTTTAATGTCAATCCGGGAAGACGTGAGGATGGTATGAAGACCTCGAGCGAGTGAAGGCACAAGTGCGTGAGTGAGAAGCACACAAACATGCACACACATACACACACACACGCGCGCACACAAAGCAAGACAAAGAGTGAGAAGCAATGGAGTTCTTAGATTACTTTCAAAAGCTCTTACAAGTTCATTTCAATTACCATCTAACACAAGCTAACCCCAAAAATGAGCTCTCTAGCTCCTTTTATAGTTTTTGACTAGCTTTGGCCCTGTCCAGACCTAGTGTCCGGCCTAGTTAAAAATTAGGTTCCAGGGCTTATTAGAGGGCTCAAACGAGATCTAAAAAATATGAAAATTGGCAGGTAGATACTTCTAAAGCTCCTCAAGCTCAAGGACTCCTTGGCTTGCACAAAATGGAGCTACAAAAATATGAAATGGTATTTACAATGGTGTTTAGTGATTAAAATCACTATTTGTGTAGGGATTTTCTCTGTTGATTTGTCATACACCTCTTTGAGCTCCCTACTTGCTCTTTCTTCTCGTGTGCTCAACTCCTTGATGTCTGAAAAATTTAGGTGGCCTACTTGCCGATCTTCTTTGACTGCCATGTCTGCTTGTGCTGTCCCTTCGCTCTGACTCTCTTCGTCTTGTGGCTCCTTCGGTTCCCTGACTGCTGCCAACACAATGGCAATCCAAATGTCTACTCCTTCTAGAGTTCACTTGTGAACTCCCTCTTGTAATTTTTTAGTCTTTACTTGATGTAAAAGTAAAGGGAATCTAAAGTGGTTGAATGCACTTGATCAAAAAGGGAAAGAAAAGCCACGAATTCGTGATTGAAGGTAGTAAGAGAATCAAATCAATTACTAATAGATTGGAGAGTGATTGTAGGAGGCTCCCAAGATCAACTGTAAATACATGGTAGTTTTAGTCATGGTTATGCGAAGACTTCCAAGAGCTGAGCTTTATGCCATATCAATGTGTGGTTTTAGGGCACACATATGTATCAGTAAGTCCATTGTATTTTACAATCAATATACTTTCATTTTCATGATCATTTGAGTTCATATTTTCATGTTCTTGTGAAGTGTACTGTTCACTGCCATATCTCTTAGTTTTCTTAGTCTGATTGCAGAGATGATTTCTCTGAGCTTGGTGCATCATTTTCAATGATTTAACTTGATAAAGTTAGCTCTCTAAGTCTACCATATGATCAACAATTTTCATTGTATTTGGATGTTTCAACCTTCAGTTATAATCATTTGAAGTCAATTGTGTCACCTCATTTTCTTCTTCTCTGTCAGCACTCTCTCATAACAATACTTTTTTCAGAACTATTTCTTAGTGCGTACTTCACTACTTTCCATGACTTAAAGCTTGCTAGAATCCTCATACTGTCTACTATGTGCTTACAAATTGTGATGAGCATTAGAGTCTTTACCGTGAGATATCTCTATTTAGTGTGCATGGGTCTATGTACTATTGTAGCCCGAGAAAATCGGGGCCATCCTATCACTTGCTAAACTTCTTTCTCCTTGTGTAGTTCATCATTTTAGCTGAAATAACTCTTGATTGTTAGCTTACTAAGCTATTAAAAATTCCCCACATGGAATTAAGTTAATTGCTACTGTGGTCATAGAATTATTCAAAACTTTGAACAGGTGTATGAACATAAATAACAAGTTTTTGGCTCTTGAATCTACTCCAACTTATCTGTTTTGATTCAAATTTTTTAGAGTGATCTTCCAAGGTATATAGGGTGTCTAATACATCCTTTGGCAAGATAAAAGGGCCCACCACATATCTCTGGAGTCCATTTGGTTGGTGTAGTGCAAACTTTTTGCTGCACCACTTCATCTTCATCAACTACAAATCCATCTCTTCACAGTGGTATCAGAGCAAGGTTGGACAACATGGCAGATGGATTTCCTTCATCAATTGATAAACTGGATAGAGGTAACTACTGAGCTTGGTCATTAAGGATGGAATCTTATCTTCAAGGAAGGAATTTGTATGGTTATATAGCTGGAGATGAAGTCATGCCAAGTTTTAGGAACAAAGGTCAACCAATACAAGAAGAGCAAGAAAGATTGAGCACATGGTGCTCCAAGGATGCACTTGCAAGGTCTTATCTCCTCAACTCTATCTCAGATTTTTTGTTGTCTCGCATTAGAAGTTGTAAAACATCTTAGGAAGTGTGGAATGCACTTGAAGCCTTCTTCTCTTGAAGTACAAAGGCCAGGAAGCATCAAGTATGGCTAGACTTCACAACTCTCAAGAAAGCTCCCAAACAAAATGTGACTGATTTTGTCACAAAGCTCAAGGACATAGCAAATCAGTTGGGACGCATTGGAGAGGTAATAGATGAAGAGCAAATTGTAAGGTAGGTCATCAATGGCTTGAAGGCAGATGACAAGTGGGAAGCATTCACTGCACCTATGGATCTATACATGCATATGCATGTACCAGATTTCAACACACTCATAGGACAACTACTTACTCAAGAGGCCAAGCTTATCAAGAATGGAGAAAGCCCCAAAGGTAATCAATCTTCAGATTTGTATACTGATAAAAGCAAGTCCAGAGAAAACAAAGGAAGAGGAAAGAAAGTGGATGATGAAGCAGGTACACATCAAGCTAACTATGCAGGTAGAGGAAGACATGGTAGAGGTAGAGGCAGAGGAGGAAGACAAGGTAACGGGAGATCTCAAGAATCTAATTCATGCTCTATTTATGGATTAACTAATCATACAATTGAACATTGCTTTAGGAATTACAGGAATCAAAGAGGTAGAGGCTACAATTATAGAAGAAGTTATGGCTACTCAAGAGGAAGTTTCAACAATTACCATGGCAACTACAACAATTACAACCATTCAAATTATCAAGGAGGCAATAGAGGAAGAAGAGATTTCAATAACTACATAGAAGACTCAAATCAAGAGGACTCATTGCTAATCATGAATATGGCCATGCCACAAGGTAAATCTGATGAGCATGTTTTCTACATAGATTCAAGTTGTTCCAATCATATGGCAAGAAATGTGGCACTCCTATTAGATTTAGAAGATCCAAGGAACAAGCATGAGGTACAAACAAGAGATGATACAAGCCACCTTGTGGAGAAAATAGGAAATGTCAAAGCACATGATGGAAACATAAACTTACTCAGTAAGGTATCTATGTCCCTACCATTACAAAGAATTTGATAAGTGTTGGGCAGATAATAAAGAAAGGGTTGCAAGTCAGGTTCACAAAAGAAGGAGCATTTGTTGAAGATCAAAGTCAGGGATTCAAGAGAATTGTAAAAGATGAAAAGACAGGTAGATTGTTCACATTTGAATTACAAGACACTAGGAACATGTTGTCAAGATCTTGCTCACGCGCATACAGAGATTACGGATACTGAAAACACACAGACAAATAGACACAACAAGAGACGAGACCGAACGCAAGATTGGGTGCAATCTCCCCCCATGCACTCTGTTTTGACAGTCCACAGAGTGCATGTATTTATAGGACTTTTTATTACGTCGAAAATAGTGGTTACATGAGGGCGGCTTCGAAAAGTAGGCGTGAAACTAAAAGTTGGTAACTTTTACAGAAAGCCATTACTTTGAATAACATAAAGTGCGGTCTACAACGACCCTTATTCTAACCATTAATTTTCTAACAATAGAACCTTCTACGCAGGTTTATTTACAAGCTAAATAATAATTATTCGGATTATTGATGTCCGCCCTTTCACGCCTTGCACGCTCCTCACGAACCTTCAGCTCCTATATCAGAAACATCCAAAACATATTAATACATTAATAATATAACACTTTAACAATGCCTTGTTCAATAATATACAACATGCCTCTCAGTTGACAAGCAACTGACCTCAGTTGATAAAAGAAGTTAACACTCTAACAATAACAATGCAGTGTTTAACATATTCCATGTTACTGTAACAATCCAACAATGCATTGGCTAACATAATCCATGTTACAATCCAACAATGCATTGGCTAACATAATCCATGTTACAATCCAACAATGCATTGGCTAACATATTCCATGTTACAATTCAACAATGCATTGTTCAACATATTCCATAAGTTATAACATGCCCCGCAGTTGACAAGCAACTGACCTCAGGTGATAAAAGAATAAACATGGATGGCCATTCACATGTTTCATCACTAAATAAAGAAAATAGGCATGTGCCATGTAAAAATACATGCATGGAAATGTTCATGGAGCTGTTACATTAATGTGTTTGTGTATGATATGCAGAAATTAAGTGGTCATAATGAGGTGTTAATTGTGTTTTATGTATCCATTGACATTCTTCAATAGAGTGATTTTTGTACTTAACCAAATATTGATGATATTGAGTACATGTGCGTGTAGTAGTGACATCATGATCAATGATTTTCTCAGGAACTAAGATTTCAGATTGTTCTTCAATTAAAGGAGGGTCATCAAGAAGTGGAGAAAGTCGTAAAGTTCCTTTAAATGGTTTAAGTAAACTAATATGAAAAGAGTTATTTATAGTCCAATGAGATGGAATATCTAATGTAAATGAATTATAATTAATTTTTTCTATAATGCGAAATGGTCCATAATAGCGTGGTGCAAGTTTAATTTTAGGATGCTGCAAAATATTTTTGAGACGTCTTTTAATGATATGCAACCATACAAAATCATTTTCCTTGAAGTCTTTGGCTAATCGTTTAGTATTGATATTACGTGTATATCGCTCTTGACTTTTCCTAATATGCTCGTGAACATCATGAAGTATATAAATGTGATCATGAGCAAGAGAATCAGCCATCGGAATGTCGGTTTGGATGAGGGACATGGGAGTGGGAAGCTTTTTACCAAAAACAATTTCAAAAGGTGCACGACCAGTAGTGGTGTGTGCAGTGTTATTGTAAGCAAATTGAAGCAATGGCAATTTGTCATCCCAGTTATTAGGATTATCTAATGAATAACAACGCAATAAATCAAGAATAGTACTATTTGTAGCCTCACTCTGTCCATTACTTTCAGGATGAAATGCAGAGCTAAAATCTATTTTAGAACCAAAATGTTGAAATAAGGCAACCCAAAAATGATTACAAAACCTAACATCACGATCAGATAACATTACTTTAGGAAATCCATGATGTGAGAATATGCATTTAATGAATAATTTTGCAGCTTGAGGTGCAGTCAAAGTTTTTCTGCATGGAATGAAATATGCATATTTACTAAATCTATCAACTATTGTCCAAATCATATCATTATGTGATGAAGTGATAGGAAGACCTGTGATAAAATCCATAGAGATTTGTTCCCATGGTGCATTTGGAATGGAAAGTGGCATTAATAATCCAAATGGTTTACCATGATGACGTTTGACACGCTGACATACAATGCATTGAGAAACATAATGTGCAATATCTTTTTCCATGTGTGGCCAAAAGAAGAAATCTTTGCAAGCAAAAATGGTGCTTTGTATGCCTCGATGACCCATGTAAGATGGTTCATGCATTTCCTTAATGACAAAATCTTTAAAAGCTTGGGTTATGCACAATCTATGTTGAAAATAGAGAAAACCATTATGAAATGTATAATGTTCATCAGATAAAGATGCAGCATTGTTGAAGTCATGCCATGCACGTGAAAAATACAAATCAGATGCATAAGTGGAAACCATTTCTTGAAAAGAATGAATTTAGATGGCAGAAATATTATTTAAAACAACAGAATGCGAAGGAAAACGGCTAAGAGCATCCGCTACAACATTAGCTTTACCAGGCTGATATTGTATCATGGGTTGGAAATTTTGAATGAATGATGCCCATTTAAGATGCCTATCAGAGATTAAAGGCTGATTTAATAAATGCTTAATTGCCTGTTGATCGGTTTTGATTAAGACCTCAGAGCCCATAAGATAGTGTTTCCAAATTCGTAAAGCATGCACAACTGCTAACAATTCTTTATCATATGTACTATAATTCTGCTCTGAAGGTTTAAGCTTCCTAGTCTCAAATGCAATGGGATGGTCATTTTGCATTAAAACAGCACCTATTCCTGAACCACTAGCATCAGTAACAACATGAAAGGGTTGTGAAAAATCAGGTAATTGTAAAACAGGTGCATGTGAAAGTGCATGTTTAAGCTTGTCAAAGGACTGTTGTTGGGTAAGTCCCCATGCAAATTTTATTTTCTTTTTCAGCAACAAGGTAAGAGGCAATGCTAAATAAGAAAAATTTCGAACAAACTTCCTATAAAAACTGTTGGTGCAATTCAAGCCTTCACATTTGGCTTGGAACCATTGAAAGAACTATCTACATGAAGCAAGGACCATAGGAACACATGCCTATGAGTTATTACCATTTTATCTCTTGTAAAAGTCTTAGTGACTTGGCATCTTATGTAATCACACCTACTTGATTAAGTCGTGGAAAAAGTGATTGATTGATTGAGAGAATATCTCATCAACCTTTTTTAGGTGAAAGATTATAGGAGTTTGAATTTGAATTCAAACTCGACTATTATAAAAAGTGAAGTAAAATAGTCGCGGGTAGTGCTGTACTTCTAGCTCATATCCCGAGGCTACCTTTATTCTTTCTGAGTGTGTGTGAGTCATACATCATTGACCACACCTCTCAAACTCATTTGGCTATGATTATCATGCCAATGAGGTTGTACATCAATGTGATTTAATAGATACATTCAGTTCATTCATCTCTATGATTCTCTGAGTATACATCTCCAAGTCTGTCAACTTCAACAGGGCATATCTTGGTGCCTAATACACCAAATCAAGTGATTCAAAGCACATTGGATTCAGCTCAAAGTATTCTACACGCCTACAAAATTTGAAGCAAATTGGTTCAGCCATTGCAGAGAAATCTCAGTCGGAGTGCTCACTAGTATTTGTCTGCAGAGCTCCTAAAATATCGGGGGTAACCATATTTTTGCTAAAGTAATTTCTCAGAGTATAGTTTGTCATTTCTTCTCATTCCACTTGCAAATGGTAGCTTATTAAGCTAATTTAATATGTCCAGAAGGAATTTGATCAATTGTAAGTGTACTGGTCATACTGAGTGAAAGACTGAGCAGGTATCAATACCAAAATAGCAAGTTTTCTTGGATTTGTGAAGTATCAAGTAGTCTATTTTGAGCTAATCATTACACACATCATTTACAAAGTACATATATGATTTTTTGGTATCATTTGGAAGCTAAGAAAGTATACTAATCATTCCTGGAGTCAAAGAGGGCTGGTGCAAAGCAGGATTAGCAGCACCTACTCATTCTCTGAGTGCATCCATCCATCCTCTCCCAACAAAAACTAGCCAACCCAAGAAAAGAACGAACATCATTGACTGATTGTGGTGTTGGCCATTCTACGATAACTCTAATCTTTTTCGGATCTACATGCACACCTTCGCTTGAAATAATATGTCCTAAATATTCTAGCTTACGCTGAAAGAAATAACTGTTTTCAGGATTAGCATAAATTGTGTTCTCTCGTAACAAATGAAAAACTGTTTCAAGATGTTTTTCATGTTCACTATCATTCTTACTGTAAACAAGTATATCATCAAAGAGTACAAGAACAAAAGCTTGGAAATCAAGAAAAATAGTGTTCATCATTCGTGCAAATGTAGCAGGGGCATTAGTAAGTCCAAAAGGCATTACCATAAATTCATAATGGCCAGTTTGCGTTCTAAATGCAGTCTTAAAAATATCACTTTGTGTCATACAAATCTGATGGTAACCCGATTTAAGATCAATTTTACTAAAGATACGAGCTCCTCGTAACTTATCTAATAGATCATCGATTCGAGGAATAGGGTATCTATTCTTGATTGTGATCTTGTTAAGGGATCTATAATCAATGCACATTTGATAAGTTTTATTCTTCTTCTCTATTAAGAGAACTGGTGCTCCAAATGGGGAAGAACTAGGCCTTATAAGTCCTTTTTGTAGTAAGTCTTTTACTTGGTTTTCTATTTCCTTTTGGTGTAGTGGGCCATGTCTATAAGGTGCTTTATGAGGAGGAGAACTACCAGGGACTAAGTCTATGCTATGGTCAAAGGATCCTCGAGATGGTGGTAGTTCAGAGGGATACTCAGACATAAAACAATCCTTATAAATACTCATGAAAGGTTTATATGCATCAGGAAGTGTATGAGTATAATCATTGATGACATTGACAAAAACAATGCATGAGTTGAATCCTTTCCTAAATGCACGCTTTACTTGAGTGTGACTAATCAATGGAAATGGCTGGAAATCATGCCGTGCAGACAAAGTAATGATTTGACCTTTGAATTCAAACTTAAAGGTATGAGTATGGTAGTCAATACGTGGGTTATAATGGTGATGAAAAGGCATACCTAGTATAACATCGTAAGATTGCAAAGGTGCAATTAAAAATGTCCTTGAATCAACATATGGGCCTATGCTAATCGTAACATCTTGCACTTCTCGTGTTACATTATAACGACTACCTTGAAATGCAGCTTTTACTTTATACAAGGAAGGAAACGTTTGTAATTTAAGTTCTTGTACTAATGAATGTGAAATGAAGTCATGTGAACTACCATCGTCATGTAGAATTTTAACTGGTTTGTTATTTATTGTACCCTGCATGCAAAGTAGAGAGTGAAGAGAGATATCGTTACCCAAAGTACTTAAGTCCTTCTCCAGTGATTCCTCTGTCCAAACAGGAGGAATTTCTTCATTGTAGACCTCCATGTTATGCAATCGGGCTGTAGCTGGTTTCATATGAAGACGTTGCAATCTGCACCTTATTTTTTTATGTCCAGGTTTACCACAATTCCAACAAGTGATTCTTGGTCGCTTTTGTTGGGCATTCACTGCTGAAGTTTGAAGGGTAGGTGGTTTGGTTGGTTGGAGAGATGAAGCAACAGGTGGAGTTGAGTAATTGGATTGTGGAGGACGAGGAAAACTAGGATAAGATGGGGTATTAAAATTACGCTTCATAGGAAATGAAGGTTTAACAAGAAATGGTCGTGGACGTGGTTGTTGTAGACAGAGTGACTTTGTTATGGACTGGAATTCTTTTTCTGCATCATAAGCAAAAGATATAGCCTCGTTGAGGGTTGTAGGCCGTAGGGTGTGAAGCTTAGCTTGGATTCCCACTTCCAAACCATCTTCATATTTCTGTTGCAAGATATCCTCTTATACATCTTCAAGCATTGGAACAAGTAGTAAATTTTGCCAGAACCGCTCTGTGTAAGTAGTAACCGTATCACCCTCCTTCCATGTAAGAGTCGTCCATGCACGTCGAACATGCAAGTGGTATTGAGGAGGAAGAAAGGAATCCTTCACTTTTTCCTGGAAAGCCTTCCACGTTGTTGGACGCTTAGTACTATGCCGCAGGACATTCCACCAGAGTTGAGCTTTACCTACTAAATAGTTAGTGGCAAATTTAACTTTTTCACTTTCAGCATACATCTCATCAGTATAAAAATCATCAAACTGCGACAACCAAGAAAGGACTAAAGGCCCATCCTTTCGGCCATCAAATCGTAGAAGCTGGTAGTTTCTATTACCAATCTTTGAATGAGTAACATCAGATTGGGCAGAAACAATAGCTTTTACTACTCTCGTAAGGTTGTCTTCCTCGTTTTGTATCTTTTGGAGGACTTCATCCCATTGTCGGATTTCGTTTTGAGCTCCTTGAAGCTCATGCCGCAAGAGCTCTAGTTGTTGTTCAAGTGTTGCCTCAGGTAGAGGTGAATTATTGTAATCCTCCATGGTGCTCTTGTACCCTTAAGCTAGTGCTTTCCTCTCGGGATGTACCCTCAAGGAATGTAGCCTAGTAGAAAAGTACCCTCTCTGGATGTACCCTGATGTACCCTGACAGGATGTACCCTGTTTGGATGTACCCTGGTGTCCCCTGACAAGTGTACCCTGAGCAGTGTACCCTCAGAAGTGTACCCTGAGAAGTGTACCCTGAGAAGTGTACCCTCAGAAGTGTACCCTGAGAAGTGTACCCTGAGCAGTGTACCCTCAGAAGTGTACCCTGAGACGCGCCGTGTCGCGTCGCGCCGTGCCGCCTTGAAAACTGAGAAAAACTGCAAGTTGTGTTAAATTTATGGAGAGAGAACTTGAGTAACAACTCCAAGAAATGGTGGAGTGGTCAAAGTACTTCCCTTGAAAGTAGGAGGTTGTGGGTTCAAATCCTCCTACCTTAGGGACTCTAAACCACTCTATTGCTACTAAAAATTAAAATTGCCTCGCGCGTAGCCAACGGTCGCCAAGGGAGCCTTAGGTGCCAATGTTGCCAATGTATTGCCTAAGTTATTGCCTAAGTTCTTTGCCACATGCACTCTGTTTCGACAGTCCACAGAGTGCATGTATTTATAGGACTTTTGATTACGTCGAAAATAGTGGTTACATGAGGGCGGCTTCGAAAAGTAGGCGTGAAACTAAAAGTTGGTAACTTTTACAGAAAGCCATTACTTGAATAACAGAAACTGCGGTCTACAATGACCCTTATTCTAACCATTACTTTTCTAACAATAGAACCTTCTACGCAGGTTTATTTACAAGCTAAATAATAATTATTCGGATATAACACTTTAACAATGCCTTGTTCAATAATATACAACAGAACATTGCTCTCTTTAACTATGGTAGTCAGACACTCACAGAATTGGAAGTATGGCACAAAAGATTAGCACATATTGGTGAAAGATCATTAAAGAAAATTTGTAGGGACCAAAGTGTACTTGGACACCCTAACTTGTCAAAACAACACATGATTTATAAGTGTAGTGCATGTCAATTTGGAAAGTCTCATAGGTTACCGTTCATGAAGAAAGGATATATGCATGGAGATCTCTTGGAGTTGGTTCATAGAGATGTATGGGGACCTAGCAAGGATCCGTCAATATCTAGATCAAGGTATTATATCTCCTTCATTGATGATTGTAGTAGGTGGACTATATTATACTTTATGAAACACAAAGATGAAGTCTTTTCATGCTTCAAAAGATATTTGGCTCTTGTGGCGAATCAAACAGCTAAAACACTAAAAAGGCTAAGGTCACATGGAGGGGGAGAGTATTTCTCCCATGAATTTGACTCCTTTCTTCAACAAAGGGGAATCAAAAGAGAGATTACTACAAGGTACACTCTTGAGCAAAACGGGGTGGCATAGAGAAGGAATAGGACAATTGTTGAAGCTGCAAGGTCTATGCTAAATGAAAAACACTTGCCTAATTATTTGAGGTTGTATCCAGAGCCACGTATTTAATTAACACGTTACCTTCTAAATCACTTGATGGCATGACACCTTATGCGGCTTGGAATGGAAGAAGACCAAGCTTGGATCATTGTGAGATTTCTAGATGTATTGCTTATGCTCGTGTTCCTTCACAGGTTAGAGGAAAGATGGATCCAAAAGTTGAAAGATATGTGTTCATTGGATATGACAACAACCAAAAAGGCTACATGCCATACAACCCAACAACCAAAGGATTATTAGTGAGTAGAGATGTAGTATTTGATGAGAATAGCGCAGTAAGATCAAATAACCTTATGATCTTGAAGAAGATTTTTCAAAGCTTCGCAAGGATAACCCTTCTAAAATTGAAGAACAGGATACCTCAGAAGATGATGAAGCAACGAAGATTGAAAAACTCAAAATGTGGAAGTCTAAAGGTAAAGCTAAAATGGAGGAACTTGGACAAGAGGCAGAATCATCACATCATGGCCTAAGAAGGTCCATGAGGGAGAAAAGAAAACCAGAGAGGTATGGGTTTGATCCTTCTCTAGTTACTAAACATTCAACCTATCTAGCACTGGACATAAATCAAGAAGAACCCTCAATATTTGAAGAATCAAAGAAGAAATCAAAGGGGAGGCATGCAATGGAAGAAGAAATTGAAGCTCTTGAGGAAAATAACACGTCTTCATCAATGAAAGTGATAGACTCAATATGGATCTACAAATTGAAGAAGAACTCAGATGGATCCATTGATAGGTATAAGGCAAGGCTTGTGGCAAAAGGCTTTGCACAAACTCAAGGAATTGATTATGAGGAGACCTTCTCTCTTGTGGCAAAGATGCCTACCATTAGAGTCCTGCTTAGTGTTGCTTCTTCCAAGAAATTGGAAGATTCTTCAATTGGATGTAAAAAATGCATTTCTTAATGGATGGATAAAAAAAGAGGTGTATATGGCACAACCACCTAGTTTTGAGAATCAAATACATCCTGATTATGTGTGTAAAATTAATAAATCTCTATATGGACTCAAACAAGCCCCAAGGGCTTGGAATTAGAAGCTTGTTTCATTCTTGCAGGATAAAGGATTTCAACCTAGCAAGGTAGATCCATCACTCTTCATAAAAAAGAGTAATTCTAAAGTCATCTATTTTTGTGTGTATGTGGATGAGATTATACTTACAAGAAATGCACATGGAATAAACAAGATCAAGGAGCAGCTACAAGAAGAGTTCACGATAAGTGACTTGGGATCACTTACATACTTCCTAGGATTGGAAGTAGTATACAAAGATCATGGTCTATTGCTTACTCAAAGGAAATACATTAAAGACTTATTGACAAAGTTCAAGATGCAAGATTGCAAGATTGCACGTACTCCAATGGAGGTTAATCATAAATTGAGCTCACATGAAGGTGAACTCATAGAAGATATCATAGGTTATCAAAGTCTTGTGGGTAGTTTGGATCATGCCACATTGACTAGAGTAGATATATATTATAGTGTGAGTGTGCTAAGTCAATTTATGCACACACCTAGGAAACCTCATGTGAGGTGGATGCTGCCAAGAGGATACTCAGATATCTCAAAGGGACCATGAATGAAGGGTTATAATACCCTTATGTATCTGATTTAAGTCTAAAGTTGTTCTCTGATGCACATTGGGCTAGCTCCAAGGAAGAGAGGAGAAGCACCTTACCTTTGTAGGGTCAAAAATTGTCTCATGGTCATCTAAGAAGCAACCCAGAGTTGCTCTCTCATCTAATGAAGTTAAGTACAGAGGACTTACTATAGCTACTCAAGAAGCAATGTGGATGAAGACACTATTTACAGATCTTGGATTGGAAATTGGGACTTCAAATATTTTTGGTGACAACATGAGTTCCATTCACTTGGCTACCAATCCAATTTTCCATGCAAGGGCTAAACATATTGAAGTACACTATCATTATGTCAGGGAGAAATTGCTTCGCAAGGATATTCAACTATCCTATGTATCAACTCATTTACAATGTGCAAATATACTCACAAAGGCATTGGATGGCACAAAGATGAACAGGTTCAAATTAATGATTGGTTTGCAAGAAATCAAGGTGTAATAAATACAAGCATGTTAGGCTTGAGGGGGAGCTATTGGTTCAATTATACCCAAGCCCACATGCTTTATCAATTCACTTATGCTCAACTTATTGGCATAACCCATGAAAGGCATCATATGATCAACCTCTTGTAAAAAGTACCATTTATCCTTGTAAAAGTGGATTACCCCACATGCTTTATCAATTCACTTATGCTCAAGCCCACATGTTTTATCAATTCACTTATGCTCAACTTATTGGCATAACCCATGAAAGGCATCATATGATCAACCTCTTGTAAAAAGTACCATTTATCCTTGTAAAAGTGGATTACACCCATGAGGAGTTAGGAAGCTATAAATCACATATCACTTGGTTTTTGAGCAATGAGAGAATCTATCCTATATGTTAGCATTCACTTTTAGGTAGAAGTTTGAATTTGAACTCAAACTTTGGCTCCAAGTTCAACTATAAGAAGAGGATCAAGAAGACCCACCTGTATCTCAAGGTAGAGAGATCATTGTGTAGTACATCCATTGTGAAGTGAGCACTCACCTCATAGATCTTTCACCTCTCACACATTGAGCAATGCTTGATTGCCAATGACATTGTATTTATACATGTTTAATACATATATGATCATTATATTGTCATTTTACTTCTCTTTTATAACTCCATCAGATTAGTGATCTTCTCAGAGCTTGTTCTCAGTGTGTAGTTGATCATTTTCCATGACTTAAATCATGATAGAATCAACACACTGTCTATTATAATCCTACAAAGTTGCATTAGCATTGCTTCTCGGGATCATTAGATATTAGCATATCTTTGCTCACTGGTTTAATGATTGTAGCAGCCCGTGAATTCGGATGGAGATATGATTTTCTAAATACCTTTCTCTGCATGTAGTCCATCATTTTTTATGAAATCACTCATGATTGTTAGCTAACTAAGTCAATTAGAGTTCCCCAAAAGGAATTGAGCCAATTGCTGTTGTGCTCAAAGAATTGTTCAAAACATTGGATAGGTATAAGAAAAAAATAACAAGTTTTTTTTTCTTGGATCAACTCCAGCATATCTGTTTTGATTCATCCTTTTGAGATTGATCTTCCAAGGTAAATTGGGTGTCTAATACATCCTTTGGCAAGCTAAAAGTTCCCACTACATATCTTTGCAGTTCATTTGGCTAGTGTAGTGCAAAGATCTTACAGCACCACTTCATCTTCATCAAGTGCAAATCCATCCTCACAAAGTAGACCATGATCTATCATAGAGTACTCAAGGTGAAGCTATGTGGTGATGAATTGGATGTGTTGTTCATCTGAACCTATCAAGATCAAGTCATTTACATAGAGGATGATTATTGCAACTAAGGACTCTTTCTGATATATGCATAAGTTAGCATCGGCAATCAATCCCTGGGAGATTGCTTAATTCTATAAAGTGCTTTGTGAATCTTGTACACTTAATCCTCCTTTCCTTTGATCTTGAAACCTTCACGTTGTTCAACATAAACTTCTTTTTGAACATCGCCATTGAGGAAAGCACTTTTGATGTCGAGTTGTAAATGGTCCATTTGAAGTGTGCACTTAGTGTAAGAATGATTCTTATAGTTGTAAACCTTTTATCAGGGGACAAAGGTTTCTTCATAATCAAGGGAGTGCTTTTGTTTATATCCCGTAACTCCTAGTCTTGCTTCTTACTTGTCCAATGTACCATCTTATTTGTACTTGACTTTATATAGCCACTTAAGTCTAATGACTAGATGATTTGAAGGCTTTGGAACAAGCATCCAAGCATTGATCTTCTCAATTGCATCCATCTCTACTTGCATAGCTTCTTCCCACTAAGGTTGTCATTTGAGCTTCTTTTTAATTGGAAGGCTCTAGATAGGCTTCAAATGGTATCTTATTGTGTAATGGACTTGTGAAGCCTCTATTGATGATGTCCACTGCATTGTATAATGTTTCTATTACAAACTTGAATATGAATGCTTTGTTGTGAATCATGGTACATGCCATTTCCATTACACTTCGAATATTTCTCTCATCTACTCCATTCTAGGATGGAGTGTGAGGTTGAGTGACTTGCCTCTTGATGCTCTTTTGCTTTAAGAAATTATCAAAGTCGTTGTTCGTAAACCCACCATCTCCATGTCATCTAAAAGTCTTAACTGAGTTGGTTGCTTCATTCTCAACTTGAGATATCCATTCTCTAAACTTGGAAAAGGCATCTGCCTTGGACTTGAAAAAGTATATCGAAATATGTCTTGAGTGATCATCTACTAGGAGAAAGAAGTAGATGGGTCCACTCAGTGAAGGGATATTCATGGGTGCATATAGGTCCATGTGGACTAGGAGTAGAGGGTTCCTAGCCCATATGGGAGCCTCCTTAGGAATGCAAGCCCTGTCTTGCTTGGCTTGGGTGTAACATTCACAAATAGCTTATATTTGCATGATCTTGGGCAATCCCTTAACCATCTGTCATGTGGAAATTTTGGTTAAGTATATAGTGTGCCTGTATCTTTGGCATTGGAGGCTAGAAAGGGACTCCTTAGACAAAAAACATGATAGCTTGTATAACCCTTTATCTTCAACTCTTTGTGGGATGATATCTTTAGTTGTACGATCAATTGCCTTTATAGATGTGTTATAAGACAACACTTGTTTTTCATGGTTGGTACTGGCCAACTCATAGTAGGTTCATGCATAAGTTTGGGACAAACAATACATTGGATAAAGCTTTACACTCCCCATAGTGATTGGTAATTTGAAATTTTTCTTTGCCTTCGATGGGGAGACTTTTGTTGTTGCCTAAATAGACTTCACCCGTGTGACCTTTGATCTCGTGGAAGGAGTCATGATGTTTGCAGATATGAGATGTGGCTCCACTGTCAAAGATCCACTCTCGAGAGGAACTCAAAGTAATAAGGGGATTGTCTTTTCTGGAGGCAAATAGGTCTTCGTTGGAATAGTGAGATTTATGCTGAGAGGATTTAGATTGGTTTTTGGAGCTAGAGGCTTTGGAGCTATTCTTCTTTCTGTAGCAAAATTTCTCACAATGCCTCGTTTTACCACAATAGTTGCAGATAAATTTCTTTGATGAATTGCTTGAACCTTGTTTGGGTGTGTTCCTAGAGTTGTGACTAGCATACTTCGCCTTGACATGGAATGGTCCCTTGGCTTTCATCATGCTTTCTTGTGAGGATGCCGACTTTGATGAGAGTCATGGAGGAGCAAAATTTGTCGAACTTCTTCGCAAGTCAATACTTGGCCGCAATTGGCCATGTCCTTGCTAGAAACTTGTGAGCCAGACAAATGCTAGACTGTGTTGATAATCTTCATAGGTAGCAATAGCTTTGGTAATGGGATTGTGGGGCCTAATTGAGAGGTTATAAAACTTGGCCTCTAAGGTGTAGATTTCTGAAGGATTTTTGTCCTCATAAAGATCTTCCAACCTACGTGGGATGTTTTGTAGGAGGTAATGTGGCCCTTGGTTAATTCATCACAAGCTAATAGTAATTTCCCTAAAGCTCTCTTATCTTTGATAGTCGAAATGTTCTAGACTCCTAGATCACTTTCCTTGTTTGTCTTAGGCTCTGTTCCTTCAAATAATTCATATAATATGTTGGTATAAAGGTATTCTCTACATAAAAATCAACATAAAAGAAGGCAAGTACCATTGACTTGAAGATGTCACATTCGAGATTTTAGACATTATTGCCATAAAAAATAAGTCTTCACACTTGCAAAATGAAGTCCTAATTAGCACAAAAGTGGAGACGGGATAGGGGGCTATTGTGAAATTAGATTCCACAGGCAACTACACTATGAGATAATCAACTAAATCCCAAGACCAGTAGAGAAGAGAGCATGTATCCATCCATCCAACTCCACCCATATATATTACTCTAGGCCAAGGGGGTGCATGTCCTTGGGTTTGGCCAAGTGTCCAACCAAGTGGCCTTCATGTGGACACTTTCCCAAGGGTGATCACATGCCTTCTAATTTCCCAAGGTCTATCACACTCCTTCTAAATCAAATGAGGATTCTTCTCTCACGTACATACAAGGTGGATCCTAGAGAAGCTTCTCCAAAGACCAAGGTTCCCACACCTTAGGATAAATCAAGCCTAAGGTTCCAACCATTCAATTGGGAGCTAATATGAATAAATATCCTAAGGGTTAAAAGCAAGGGTTAAAACCAAGGGTTTCACCCAAAGGTTTAAGGCATGTTCCAAGGATAATTCAAGAGCTAAACCAAGGCAAATGTACACCATTTTCTAACCTTTAGAATCCATATATTTAACCTTCTAAACCAATGAATTATACAACATTCTTTCCTCCTTTAACATTTTTTCTTCAAAAATGTGTGTAAGTATAATATGTGGAGTATTCCCCTATGCACCATGGTCTATACTCTAAGCATGGTCATCTATCTCATTAGCTTCATTTCTTATAATCACATAAGGGCTAGTACCTACCTCAATCTGATAGAAAAGGAATCAAAATTCCACCCCAAATCACTTTCCCTTAGTCGAACCGAATGTACATGCATGCCTTGTACGTGTGGACTAGTGAAATGGGTGGACTTCTTTGGTGGTATTAGCTTAGTAGTTTCCCTTTGATACTTTCACAAACCTCGAGCTCCATAAAATATTACATGTTTATACATTTTGTACTTTGATAGAAATGTATAATGTTCAAGAGTACGTAATAAAGATCCTGTCTCTATCATGAAAAGGCCAAAAACTAGATCCATCTTCCACTTTCAATAGAAAGGAGAAGGATCTTTAGATGTTATGAACTCAACTTATTGTTTTGTATTCCTTTTCAAATACAAATGTACTTTACTTGTATTTGGTAGAACTTAGGAAAAAGTATGAACTTAGCAAAGTGGGTCTATTGAGTCCCTACCGAAATATTCTTATTGAGAACAAATACTATTTTCTCATTCTTTTGCATGTTAGGTGGACTTATATCAATCATCCAGCTTTTCTTGAAATGTAATGTTCAAGTATTCCAAATGATAGATAATACACCAAATTTGAAAGTTCATTTCTACTAGTAGATCCTTATCTTGATCATCCTCGATTTTCCATGGATACATCCTTAGAAAATATCCTTGTTCCTTTTTGGAAAATCTTTGGTTTCCAAGACTTTGTTGATACAAAGAATACAATCATGGCTTTTAGAAATTGGAATTATTTTGTAGACCTTCTCCTAGGGCCTTTACCTAAATTCTTTGTTTGTCTTAGCCTTGCAGGTTCTTCCAAAGCTTTGCAAAGAGGAACAAATTATTTCTCTTACCAATTCCTTCAAGTCCTCAAATTAATTGAGGAACAATACTTACCAAACCATCAAGATACCTTCTTCCTAACTCGTCTATCTATTGAGTGGAGTTAAATGATTCAAGTTTTAAGTTCCAAAGTCTTATCACAAAGATACCTCCCTTTTGGCATCATATCCCATACACCTCTAGGAACTTAGTGAACATTCTTGAGTCACTTATTCTCATCGCCCAAAATTTTTGAAGGTGATGTTGTATAGACCATTCTATCATTCAAGGTTTTATACTTGAATACACTTGAATTTATGAAAGCTCCATACCTTTGGAGTTTAACTCAAATCCTCCCTAAAGTTTTTATCTTCAAATCCTCACGATCTTAAAGTTGGCTATCCATTTGTTGTTATTTGGGTTGCCCATAATTTCCTCATGCAATGGCACCCTTTAGCCCTCATAAAAATACCTCTTTTTTGTATTTAGGAGATGTCCATATGAACACTCCCATATAAAGTAGCTTTTGGCACATGTACAAAAATCCACGTAGAAGTTTTCCCACGCTTTCATTTCTTTAGAGTTGGTTGTTGGAGAGAATATTTACAAGATGAGCATGTGCTCCTTTTTGACTAGTCAAAAAGAGCACATGGAAGAATGTGCTTAGCCTATAAATATAGGCTCATTTCTTGTAAAAGGAGAGCTTTTGGTCGTGCTCTCATGTAAAATCCTTTCAATGGAAGAACTCTCTCCTTTCTCTTAAGGCTTTGTACATATGTGTATTTAGTCTTCGAGTGTGTGAGAGTGAGGTGTGTGTGCATGCTAGCATTTCCTATGTGTGTATGTAGAGTGTTGCAATTATCTTGTATTTTACATATGTGACTATGATCCTTGACTCCCATCGCTCCATATTTTCAAGCATGTGGCATAGCTGCGGGCTGATGGCCAATGGCTTGAAAATGATGGAGGATGGGGTGGATGAAAGGAGAGTCATTCTTGGGCCTTCCTTCTTGCTTCCATGCAAGGTGGTGTGGGTCTTGGCTCCCAAGGGCATACTACAACAACAAATTTGGCGCCGTTGCCGGGGAGAAGGACCCTTCATCATTTGGGCTGCTCAAGAGCATGTGGTAAGATATTGATTTGCAATTTTTTTGCTTATTCACTTAGGTTGTGTGTGTTGGCATGGCATTGTTCACCCTTCCATTGGGTCATTTGCTCCCATTTTCTTGCTTTGAGTAGTGTAGTTTCAGTTTATTTTGTTTGAAGCACAAAAACACCCCCTAACCCCCTTCCCTCTCTCTCACTCTCATATACATAAACACACTCTCTCAATGGCATCACTCTCCATCTTTGTCACCTCTGATTTAGTACATGCCTTGGAAAGTGGGAGGGGTGGTACCCTCTCTGCTCCCTTCTCTCTCTTCAGTTTCTTGAGAAAAAAACCACAAAAAGAAGTTAAGCTTTTGACAAACATTAGCTTTGAATTCATATGATTCCTTTCCTCCACACAAACTTTCAAGGAACGTTGGATATCTCTAATATTTTAGATATGCGTCCCTCATAAAAATTCCCCTAATTAAATATGAAGAACGAATGGATGAGTGTTGGTGAGAAGCACGGTAGTGGGTGGTTGAGGAATTAACTCCGCTGTTCTGTTGCCTAAATTGATGGCATTGAATGTGTAATTTGTGGAAAATCTTAAGTCTGATTGTCTCATTCTCTCATCTATGGGCTGAATCTGACCAGTGCATATCAAAGGGATGAGTTAATGCCCTCTCTCTCTCTCTTGTTGTTTGTGCCGATGGGCACGCAGGGATAATTTGGGTATGGAACGTGGATGGTTCTCTTTGCTCCATCGACCACCTTGCATGGAGGCGCAGGGACTCATTTGAGTTCCCCCCTTGTTCTTTGTCCTTCTGTGCAGGGTTGAGGTGAACCTATCTTCCCTGTCAAGATCTTCAAGCTTCCTCGTCTGGCATTCTCTACTCCTGTGGCCTCTATTTTCAGGCCCATTAGCATCGTCCTTTGCTGCAATGGGACCTCGGTCCTCCTGTTGGCAGGGTAATGCTCCATGTGTGTTCTCTGCCTGTTCACCTCATGAGCAATATGGGATGGGACTCCTTGATCGTGCTTTAGTTTTGGGTGCATACTATCCTCACGCCTACATCAATGCACCACTCTCACGTTGTTGTATCATGATCGGTCATGCTCTTGATAGTTTGGGAGCTGAAGCCATGATCTCCCCTATGTGTAGGATCGGGTCCAACTCACAACATGGTTGTTGTCTATCTACGTTCTCTTGGTTGCAATATTCTATGCTTAGAGTTTGCCCTGCATGGCGTGCTCTCAACCATGCATTGCTGGAGGCTTGCGTTCATGGTTGCAGGTGGAATCTATGTTGAAGGATTTTTCTTTGGTATGATGTCCGATGCTGGTCTCCACGAGCTTTCCCTGCTGGTGATGAAGCTATTTTCTCTCAATTCGTGCGGGTGTCAGTCTCCCCTTTCTCTACGATCTGATGATGCACCGCGGCCACTTCCGATCTCGAGGATCTATTGTTGTTTTGTAAGATGTTTTCTATTGTACAAGTCTATATGGCCCCCCCACGATCAATACAGCCTTACATAGGCCTATTGTCCTATTCCCCATTGCTTTAAGTCTTGGATAACTTAATCATGTCTACAATATGCTATGCACATCGAGGATGAGCTGTAGGAAATAAATCTTCTTTCTTGCATTTTGAGGCGTCAAAAGATAGCACTCAACTCTTGAAACCTGTTCTCTGCGCATTTGACTCTACTATGCTCACTCGCTCTCTAAAAGACTTCATTTATTCGAAGGTCTTGGGGGCGGAGTACATCATGGTTTGGGGATTAAGTCCACACATTTGGACACCACATGAAGGAATGATAGCCCTGTTGCTTGAGTTCATATGTGCGGCTACTGATTTTGCTAGAATGTGTATCCAAATTGTTTTTGACACACACGATGAGCCGTAACCTATGATGTTCTCTACTTACATTTCAGGTCTGAAGGTGGCTCCGGTTGCCTATTTGGTACTCCTGAAGAGCGTGATAGCTTCTGATAATAATTCTAAAATTCTCTATGATAGTCATGTTTACAATCATAATAAACATCAGTGTGGCATCTGAAGATGATCTAATTGCTCCATTTCTTGGTGTTCTCATTGGTTATGGTATGAATAACTTGCAGTTCATAGCTCACTTAGGTGTTCTCTCTAAGGAGGCATCTGAAGCATTCTTGGTGCAAACATTTGATAGATATGCAAACAAGAAGTAGGGTATTGGTATGAGGGCACTAACTCTAATTGAATCTAGAAATGAAGGATCTTATCAAACCAACTAAAGGAGTCTCTACATCTTAGTGTGAATTGATCTCTAGGTTTTTATGCGGACTCTAAGGAAGCTAAGTTTTGATTATCTGTGTTTTCTGAATAAATGCACGTGCTCTCACTTTGGCGTTTCTTTGACTTCTCAGAAGATTTGCCATGCTTGGAAGTTTTGGGGTAATCGTGACTATTCTCCTTAGGGATGGTTTAGAGCTTCCAACCACACAGGAAACGACCTTGCATTAAGTTATTTTAGGCTCGATTTTTTGGAGCACTATATGATAAAGTGCATACTAGGATGATTTGCCTCCATACTTCCATACCCCAGTCACATGCATGCTTCACTTTGTGATACACTTCACCTGTTTATGCCTACAATAAATGAACCAGATGACTCATATCCACAACTCTGCTTCTCACTCCATGAGTGTATTCCTGTGAGATACTAAGAAAGAAAGATGTTATTGTTGTTACTGATAGAGTTGTGTGCTCTTTGTAGAAGTTCAAGCTAATCAGGTTACCTAGAGTTGTGTTATAAGGAAAAGACCCCAAGGCTCAGAAGATTGATGATCGATGTTGTAATCCCATCAAAGCACCTGAAGGCCCTGAAGGAGTCTATTGAAAAGGGCCATTGCATCTTCCCACCTAGCCTAAGAAGCTTGCACCATAAGTGATAGAGATACTAACACATTGTGAGATATTTTCAGGTCATAGAAGTTTACAGGTTGCTGCCAACAAAGAACCAGGAGAGTAGATGGTGCACAAGCTTTGCACTGAACAGGGTCAATTCTGGGATGTGCTATCCTATTTGAAATATCTCTTGGGTTAGTGCATGCTGAGTTTAACATTGGTAACTCCATAACTGGCCAAACTCGAAAGAGGCATTGAAAAAGTGAATGTTTTTGATGCATTAGGATCCTCTTTGATATCCCACAGTATGAGATAAATGTCTTCTAGTTAATTACTCACCATGGCTCTACCCTGAGTGTTATAGGTCGAAACAAAGGTCGATGGGGCCCTCAAGCTTTGAGGGGCTGACTACCTCTACACTACAAGTTGTGCAACCAAACTAGATCTGCAGGGGTTGCTCTTTTAGAAATACTTGATGGGTTGGGATGTTACTTACAGGTTTGATAGGATAAGATGCACTTGATAGATTCCGCTCTATATCTTTTTTGGAAAGTTGTTGGTGCCCCTAAGACCCATATGTTTTAGGTATGCCCTTCATGTTGCAGATAGAACATGTTTATGCCCTTGAAAGATATGTCTGATGCAAGATAATTGCATGTTTTTTTTAGGCTAAGGAGCTATGAAAATTGTTGAGAAAGCAATATCTGTTTCATTGCAATATCATGCATCCATAGCTCAGGGACATTTCCATTCATGCTGGCTCTGCCTGATTGCAGCATCCCTTATAACTCATGTTATGCATGGTATAAAATGATTAGTTGACTGATGAATAATGATCTATTTTGCTTGATGAAAAATGAAGTATTAGGAGAATGCATCTACCAAACCTATTTGATGATCGGAATGAATCTTAGTGGGGGAGTATTTTCCAATATCTATTACTTTTTAGAAAAGATAGCTTTGAGTAGGAGTGTTTGCAGTCCCTGCTTCATGGAATACTTAGGACGGACCAAGTGGTGCATGGTGAGCAAGAAACTCAAAACTCATAAGATGAGATACACTAATGTGACTGCTGAACTTTTGTGATTGACATACAAGAATATGTGTCAATTTCCATCTAAGAATACTGGGCAGGAACTCTACTTCAATTTAATAGACTAGAATGATGAATGGAAAACGCTTGTATTACAGAGCCTTTTTTGTTGAAGGAAATTGTTGTAATTCAGACCTATTTTGAACTAAATTAAGAGTGAAGTTACAATGGAATGAGAGATTGTTTTTTGCTAGGGAAATAACTCCTTGGTTTTACAATTCTCATTTAAGGCTTATTTTTTATAATGCATTGCAGGACAACACACTCAGAATTTCAGCATTGATCCTGCTTACCTCGTATAGATGATTTGCTACTATGCTTTGCAGGAATAACTCTGGATAAGCTGTTTGAATTTCATGAATGCTTGTAGAATGATAGGAGTCATAATGTTGCACTATTGTCTAATCATTTTGTGAACACATAATACTCATGCTAATTAGCAAGCTTGCTGATATGAACATAGTATAAATGATGACAGGACCATAGGCTACATTCATCTCATGCTTTACAATAACAGAGTTTGGAATCATTGAGACATAAGGGATAGGAACTCTTGGTCTTGATTGGGCTCCTTGTTTTTTGGGGCTATCATTTTTCTTTTCTTTGCCAAAACAAGAAGATTTTCATGCAGACTTCTCTTTGGTAGAGCAAGTCTTACAGCAGTAGATGCTCCCTGAAGTGGAAACTAAAAATGGAATTTTATGGCTGCTTCTTTTCAAATTCAGTCTACTTGTTGTGTATGTTTGAATTTCAGGTATTGGAGCTTTGAGAAAAGGCACTTGAATGGAGGCTGGGCTGATTGCCCCCCAAGGGGATTGTGTCGCTCAGCATTACAAGCCTGAAGGACTTGAAGGCTTACAAATTTGGATGGAGGCTGGGCTGACTGCCCCCCAAGGGGATTGTGTCGCTCAGCATTGCTGGATGGAAGATTTGAAGGCAGACGGCTTGCTGATTCAAAAGATTTGCAGCCTTGCAAAATTCAGATTGGAATTGTTGCATATTTGAAGTGTTGAAGACTCCAAACTTGGCCCAGTTCGGCACTATATGCCTCTCATGTCTTAGCTTTGTCGAGGACGACAAAGTCTAGGAGGAGGACGGTGTTGTTATTTGGGTTGCAAACAATTTCCTCATGCAATGGCACCCTTTAGCCCTCATAAAAATACCTCTTTTTTGTATTTAGGAGATGTCCATATGAACACTCTCCTAAGCCTCTTTTTGATATTTCCCTTAGGCTATGGTTTTGAAGCCTCTCAAATAAAGTAGCTTTTTGGCACATGTACAAAAACCCACGTAGAAGTTTTCCCACACTTTCATTTCTTTAGAGTTGGTTGTTGGAGAGAATATTTACAAGATGAGCATGTGCCCCTTTTTGACTAGTCAAAACGAGCACATGGGAGAATGTGCTTAGCCTATAAATATAGGCTCATTTCTTGTAAAAGGAGAGTTTTTTGTCGTGCTCTCATGTAAAATCCTTTCAATGGAAGAACTCTCTCCTTTCTCTTAAGGCCTTGTGCATATGTGTATTTAGTCTTGGAGTGTGTGAGAATGAGGTGTGTATGCATGGTAGCATTTCCTATGTGTGTAAGTAGAGTGTTGCAATTATCTTGTATTTTAGATATGTGACTAGGATCCTTGACTCCCATTGCTCCATATTTTCAAGCATGTGGCATAGCTGCGGGCTGATGGCCAATGGCTTGAACATGATGGAGGATGGGGTGGATGAAAGGAGAGTCATTCTTGGGCCTTCCTTCTTGCTTCCATGCAAGGTGGTGTGGGTCTTGGCTCCCAAGGGCATACTACAACAATAGCATTCTATTGAAAAGAATGCATCTACTTATGAGAATAAAGGATTACCTTTCCTAGGTTAAATGTAATTTTATTTCATCTAGCCTTTTGTAAATATAATCAAGTGTATTTAGTTCGTTCGAGGAGGTTCATTTCTACACTTCTTAATGAACCTAAGACCTTAATCTCAATGGTCTTATCTTTAAGGCTTATCTTGATGTTTTCTATCAGACACTTGAGTTTCTTTTCTCTCTAGCCATCATCGAAAATTCTCAATGGGAGTTAGTTCCCACTATCTCATACTAGTGAGTTCCATCTCCGATCCATAGATCAACATCCTCAATGTTTCCACTTTCCTTTTCTTTTCAATGCTCTCAAATCATTTGCTATAATCATGAATTCCATGTTGGAATTCCTTGGCATCATATTCATGAGAGCAAAGACTAAGGTTTCTAAATCATTTGCCAATTAATCTTATATCTCAAAGATTTATTTAGTTCTCCATTATCCTTCTTGGCATGAATTTTCAGACCATGCATGTTTGATTTCTTTGACCAATTCAGGTCACTTGGCTTTCTCAAAATTCCTCTAAGTTAGTTTGAGATAAGACCAAGTCTTTCCTCCTTTAGATCCCTTCTCCAATGACATTTACCTATGGGATTGTCTTGGGATCTTTAACTCATACATTCATGAGTTTATATCTTTCCTTAAGTCTTTAACATCCTATGGATGTTCTCATAACTTCCAACTATTCTTCTTCTAGGGATAGACAATTATATGCCATCCCTTTGACGTAAGCAGGTTTTCATGCTTATGGATCCAAATTTGGATCCATCTTATCCATTCTCAAGTACCTTGATGGAGAATGATAATCTCCAAAAGAACAAGCTATCCTTGATGTTAAACCACCTCTAGATCAAGAATAACTTCCGACTCCACAGAATTTTGAAAATCAATTATCAAACTATCAAGAAATTGATCAACTGTGAAAAATTACTTCTCAGAAAAAGTCTGTTGCAGATTAATCACTCATTGACTAATCATTCCTGTAAAGTTTTTGATAAAACTTTGTAGAATGTGTCTCCTAGAGGTTCCGCACCTTCTCCAAGTTAAATCACTTCAAATGCTTGAGTAGATTGTGAGAAATGACTCAAACAATTTACCTATGTCTGAAACTGCCTCTCTGTAATGACGACTTTGACACCTGAAACTTCTAAGCTATGGTTCTCCCAAAGTATAGCCCGTTTAATCAAATGCTTTTAGCCATAGGAAGCTTACCTCTCAACTTAAATTTTGAATCCTCATTTGTGTAAAACTTTACACTGTGTGCTGAGTACTGACCATTTCTTTAACCACGAAATCTGCGCCTGTTTCAGAAGACACTCAGAACTTTCCACATATGAATGTTCCTATTCAAAATTCTCTCAGCCTGTTTGCAATTGAACTCTCAAACTTTAACCATAGATGGATTAACTATGGATTTAGACATGTTCAAAAGGATTTCTCAAAAGATTAACTACAGAAGGAGAATCAGAGAAAAGATCGACGCACCATTTCTGAAAAACTTTCTCTTATCTTAACTCTTCATACATCTGATGGATGATACATTCAATGTTCATCATCTACTCATCTATATTTCATCTCATGCTCTCTTATGCTTACAATACGACTATAAGCATGTACTTATATACACATACAAGTCCTAATTCGTCATTACTTCAAATATATTGAAGTATTGTTGATATATTTAGGTAGTGATGTGTGTGAACACTCTAGGACCGCCGGGGCACTTTTTTCCCTCTTTAGGAGGTTTTTTTCCCCCGGCTTGTATATACGCCTATTGCCCTAATGGGCTACTTATCTTTGTACATTCTCTAGTAATACATTCAGTATTGTGTGTTTGTGCTCCAAGCTTCTTCTTCTTCCTTGTGTTGTTCGCGTGCTTCCGCAGACGTCTATCTCCAACAATTGGTATCAGAGCAGGTCGTCGCTTCTTCTAGGGCGCCGTCGACACTCCTCCGTTTGCAGTCTCAGATTCGCACGAAATTTGGTGAGCATACTCAGAGTGTTTCCGAGATCAAAATGGCTTCGCTTTGTGGTGCCGAAATCGCGATCTCAACTCGTTTCGGCCTCCGAACGCACTATCGCAGCGCTTGTGCAGGCTATTTTGTCCTTTTGTGCCAAAGGTATATACCAATTTCTGTTCGCTAGTTTAAGTGTCTTGAAGTCTGCTACAGGTCTAGCAGAACTCGTCTGGGCAGTTCCGTTCAACTTTTTGAGATACAGTCAATTTTCTGCATCAAGGTATTTTAGTCACCGGCCATGGCTGAAAGCAGTGATGTATTCCGTATGTTGGCTGTTGAGGATAAGTTGGATGGGACCAACTACCCATTATGGGCTTATATGATGCGACATGTACTGGTTGCAAAAGGATTGTGGAACATTGTGCAGGGTGTTGAAAGTCGTCCTGTTACACCTGTAACGACAGGTACTACAAATACAGGTGCTGGAGCTGATGAAGATGGCGAAGATGATATTCCGCAGATTCATGTTCGTGCTGCTGTTTCTGTTGCACCTACTGCAGAGCAGATTCGCTGGGATGGCAGAGATGCCCAGGCACATGCATTGATAGCTTTGTCTGTCAAACGTGCCATTATTCCTCACATTCGCTCTTGCAGAACAGCAAAGGATGCTTGGGATACACTTACCACTTTGTACCAAGCTAGGAATGAGGCTCGTGTTGCTTACCTCCGAAAACAGTTGGAGAGTGAGCACATGAATGAAGGTGATTCTATGGACAGTTTTCTCACAAAGATCAAAGACCTGAAGGAACAATTGATTTCTGCTAATGAGGTTATACCAGATAGCTCACTTGTGCAGACCGTTCTAAATGGTCTTCCTGATTCATATCAGAGTTTTGCCTCTACTCTTCGGTTGATGATGAAAGGCAATCCGAATGCCTTGTCATTTGAGGAATTAATCTCTGTTCTGTTGCAGGAAGATCAGTCCAGGCAGAACAGGTCCATTATGTGTGTTGCAGATCAAGCTTTCCTAGCTAGTCAGAAGGGCAAAGGAAAATGGAGCTCTTCTACTAGTAAGCAGAAATCTGCAAATGCTGCACAATCGAAGAACCAGGATAAAGATGAGAAGAAATCAGAAAAGCAGAAATTGTTTTGTAAGTGTTGTAAAGGAAATGATCATATCATAAAGAACTGTCCAAAACTGGATGCTAAAGAGGCAAAGAAGAAAGAGGCTGGAATGGTTGTTGCAGAGTCCTCTACACCAAAAACAGAGTCTGCAAATCTTGTGCAAGAAGAAGAATGGGCGTTTACTACTGTCTGCAGTTTTGACCCATCTTCTCATGATCAGTGCATGTCTGCAATAGACTCAGATGTTTGGTACTTTGACAGTGGGGCAACCAAACATATTACCTCGCAACGCAGTTTCTTCTCTTCACTCGAGCCTGCCCCTACAGGGAATACTGTCACATGCGCCAATAACTCCTCTTATCCTGTTATGGGAGTTGGTAAGATCATTCTGACTACTGCTGATGGTAGTTCTTTCACTTTGTCAGATGCTTTATTTGTGCCAGGGATCAAAAAGAATCTGTTATCAGTTTCTGCATTAGCCAAGATTGGCTTGGTTGTGAAATTCGTTGATGACAGGTGTACAGTCCATGATCTCTCAAATGGCGATGTGATTATTGCTTCTGGCATTTTATGTCGTGGGCTATATAAGCTCATAGACTATGAAAGATCTGTGAATGATTCGGCATGTGCAGTTCATGATTCTCAGGCTATGTCAGATGCAAAGCTTTGGCATGCACGCTTTGGTCATCTGAATTTTGCTAGTTTACTACGCCTGCAGAAATCTGAAATGGTGTCCTCTTTGCCCAAACTTGAGGCACTTGGAAAACATGTTTGTGAAGGCTGTATTCTAGGCAAAATGCAGCGTTCTTCCTTTCCAAAAGATGGTTCAGTTCGGGCTGTGCAGAAATTGCAGCTTGTACATAGTGATGTCTGTGGTCCTATGCAGACACCCTCTTTTGGAAATTACCTTTACTTTGTGACTTTCATTGATGATTTTTCCAGGCATGCATGGGTATATCCACTCAAAGCAAAGTCCGAAGTGTTCATGTGCTTCAAACAGTTTTTGGTTTTGGCTGAAAATCTGTCAGCATGTAAAATGGGCACCCTCCGTTCTGATCGAGGGGGGGAATATATGTGTTCAGATTTTAATGCATTTCTGGCTGAACGTGGGATAAAACACCAGTGTACAGTGCTGTATACACCTCAACAGAATGGAGTTGCTGAACGAAAGAACAGGTCACTCATGGAGATGGCGAGGTGCATGGTCAAAAGTCAGGCTTTACCACATAGTTTCTGGCTTGAGGCTGTCATGTGTGCAGCATACGTACTCAACAGGTGTCCCACTAAAGCATTGCAGTCTATCACTCCATATGAGGCTTGGCATGACCGCAAGCCATCTGTTGCTCATCTGCGTGTTTTTGGTTGTTTGGCATATGCATTAGTGCCTGAACAACATCGTAGAAAATTGGATGATAAGGCAGTAAAATGTATTTTTGTTGGGTACAGTTCTGAAAGTAAAGGCTATCGTCTGTATCATCCACAGACTAAACGCATTCTGGTTAGCCGTGATGTTGTCTTTGTGGAAGATGCTATTCAGCCATTGCTTTCATGTACTAAGGAGACATCTGTTAGCTCCAAAGACATGTATGATACTTTGATGCCTCTTTTTACAGGTGGACAGTCTAGTGCTGGTCCTAATGAGGCAACTTCTCAGCCTTCGCAGGTTTCATATGATGATGCAGATCATTCCATTTCTGATGCAGATTTACATGATGCACTTGTTGATGAGAGAGCAGATATTGAGCAGGCAAAAACTATGCCAAAATGGTTGGTGCAGACTTTGCGTGACAGCAAATTAGATGCACCTTTGTCATATCGTACTCGTTCAGGCTCTCATAGTGCCTCCTTTGCATCAGATTGCTATGCTATGGCTGCATCTAGTCTCTGTGATGAGAATGAGCCTGTTTCTTTTGATGAAGCACAAAATTCAGAAAATTGGATGGCTGCTATGCAATCTGAATATGATGCTATATTGAAGAATGGTACATGGTCTTTATGTGACTTGCCTCCTGGCAAGAAGGCCATTGGCACTAAGTGGGTGTACAAGCTGAAGCGTAAACCTGATGGTATAGTTGATAGGTATAAGGCTAGGCTTGTTGCAAAGGGTTATGCATAGGAAAGAGGCATTGATTTTGATGAGACCTTTGTACCTACATGCCGTATGACTACTGTTCGGAGCATTTGTGCACTTGCAGCCCATCATGGTTGGAATGTACATTAGTTGGACATTAAAACAACATTTCTAAATGGTGACTTGCATGAAGAAGTGTATGTTTTTCAGCCCCGTGGCTTTGTGCAGAAAGGGCATGAAAACCAGGTTTGCAGGTTAAAGAAGGCATTATATGGTTTAAAGCAAGCACCACGTGCTTGGTATGAGAAGATACATGCCTATCTGATTGCACATGGTTTTGAGAACAGTCCAACTGAAAGCACCTTATATGTTAAGCGTGCTAATGATGTGCTTCTGATCATTGTTGTCTATGTTGATGACATGCTGCTCACTGGTCCTATTGAGACACATATTGCTGATTTTAAGGCTGATTTGCATGCCTCATTTGAGATGTCTGATTTGGGGCATTTGCATCACTATTTGGGCATTCAGTTTATGCACGTTGATGGTGGAATGGCTTTGTGTCAAACGAAATATATTGACACATTATTGCAGCGTTTTGGCCTTGAAGACTGTAAGCCTATTGCTACTCCTATGGAGACAGGTTTACGATTGAGTCTTCATGATGCTGGAGATGCATTTGATGTTGTTCTCTATCAGCAGGCTGTTGGATGCTTGATTTACTTATGCATTACTCGGCCAGATATTCAGTTTGCTGTCTCACAGATGAGCAGGTTTATGCATTGCCCAGGAGTCACGCATTGGAAAGTGGTTAAGCGCATCTTTCGCTACTTGAGTGGTACTCGGCTACTTGGGTTGTTTTATCCCAAGGGGGGATCACTACCGCCAGATTTGCATGCTTTTTCTGACTCAGATTGGGCTGGTTGCTATGACACTCGTGTGTCCACCAGTGGTTTTTGCTTCATGCTTGGTAGCTCATGTATATCTTGGTTGAGCAAGAAGCAGCCTACTGTGGCCACTTCCAGTTGTGAGGCTGAGTATAGGGCAGCTTTCACAGCGACTGTTGAGTGTGTGTGGCTCAGACGCCTTATGGCTGATTTGGGTGTTGGCCAGTCTTCTGCCACCACCATCTTCACTGATAGTCAGAGCGCATTGGCAGTTGCGAGGAACCCTGTGTTCCATGCTCACACTAAGCACATTGAGGTGCATTATCACTATGTCAGGGAGAGGTTCTCTGCTGGGGAGATCAGCTTGGCATATGTGCCCACGCAGGAGAACATTGCAGACCTTTTCACGAAGGCTCTGCCTAGGGAGAAGTTTGAAGCTTTCCGCAAAGCTTTGGGCTTACTTCCTTTTGTGGAGTGATTTCCACATAGCTTGGCACTTCCTTATACATGAGTGCCAGCTCCTTGTTCACCGCATCACTCCCAGGGGGGATTTGTTGATATATTTAGGTAGTGATGTGTGTGAACACTCTAGGACCGCCGGGGCACTTTTTTCCCTCTTTAGGAGGTTTTTTTCCCCCGGCTTGTATATACGCCTATTGCCCTAATGGGCTACTTATCTTTGTACATTCTCTAGTAATACATTCAGTATTGTGTGTTTGTGCTCCAAGCTTCTTCTTCTTCCTTGTGCTGTTCGCGTGCTTTCGCAGACGTCTATCTCCAACAAGTATATATAGAACTATTGTACATATCATTTAAAGAACTTTGCTATCTGAACCTTCTCTTCATTCCATGAAGTTGGTCTTCAATCTTCTCTTCTTCTCTTTACTTCTAGCCTTCATGTGATCACTAATTGTTGATTGTTCTGCTCCAACAGCTCCCCCTCAATCATCAATTGTGATTACGTGCATCTTCTTTATTCCTGCCATATCTTTAAATCTCTGCAACTTTGGTCCATCCAAACTTTTTGTCATCATATCTGCAAGTTGATCTTTTGTAGGAGTATGCATGACTTCGATTTCTTTATCAATGACTTTCTCTCTTAAAAAATGATACTGAATTTCAATATGTTTAGTTCTAGCATGAAACACAGGATTTGCTGCCAAGTATAAAGAACTCATATTACTCTTCATAAGTGTCTTTAGCCATATTACTTCCTTTGCAGCTTCCACCATGCCTTTGTATTCTGCTTCTGTAGATGATAAAGCAACTGTATGTTGTTTCTTAGAACACCATGAGATTAGCTTATCTCCCACATAACACAAATATCCATGTGTTGATCTTCTATCATCAGAATTACCTGCCCAATCTGCATCACTATATATTTTGACCCTTGTATCTGAAGTAAAATCATAGTACAACCCTTCTTTGAGTGTACCCTTGATGTACCTAAGTAATCTTTGTCCTGCAATCCAATGTTCCTTTCTAGGAAAATGCATGAATTGAGATAGAACCCCAACTGCATATGATAAATCAGGCCTTGTTAATGTAGCATAAATCAAGCTACCCACTAAGCTCTGATAGAGCTTCATATCTTTGAATTCCTCTCCTCCATATCTAGTCAATCTATGATTGACTTCCATTGGAGTTGGTGCTATCCTGCAATCTTCCATTTTAAATTTGGTTAGCAAGTTTTTCAGATACCTTTCTTGAGTTACATATACTCCATGTTGAGTATATGAAATCTCCATTCCCAAAAAGAATGACAAATTTCCCAAATCACTGATTTTGAATTCTCTTTCCATCTGTTTCTTAATCATGTGTATGCCTTTATCATCTGTCCCTGTAAGTATTATGTCATCAACATAAATACAAACATAAATAAAGCCATCCTCACTTGCTTTGACTAGCAAACTACTATCTGCCTTTGATGCTTGAAATCCAAGTTCCTTCAAGAACTTTACAAGCCTATAATTCCATGCCCTTGGGGCCTGTTTCAATCCATACAAAGCTCTCTTGAGCTTACACACATAATTTGGATACATTTGATCTTTGAAACCATCTGGTTGTTCCATATAAACTTCATCTGAAATGTAACCATTCAAAAAAGCATTTTTAACATCTAATTGAGATAATTTCCAACCTTTGCAAGCAGCAATTGCTATGAGTGTCCTGATGGTTGTCATCTTTGCCACAGGACTATAAGTCTCATCATAGTCCACTCCATATGTCTGTGCATATCCCTTCACAACAAGTCTGGCTTTGTACCTAGACACACTTCCATCTGCAAATCTTTTTGTTTTGTAAACCCACTTACATCCAATGATTTTCTGGCTATTAGGTTTAGGAACCAAATCCCGCATGTTTGATTCTCTATCAATGCATCATACTCCTCTTGCATAGCTTCTTCCCAATTCTTCTTTCCTTTGGCTTCAACATATGTAGATGGATCTTCATCTGCTTTTACCATGTAAGCATAATCTTTAGTAGTCAAGAATGAAGTGTCATAGCTATACCTTGTACGTTGCCATTTATGCCTAGATGACCTTCTGAGTTCTCCACTTCTTGAAGTTTCTGGTTCATCACATTTTGGATCAAATCTTGGCCTTTCTTCAACTTCAACCTGTACTTCATTATTCTCATCTTCATCAAATATTTGAACCTTTGATTTACCTTTCTTTTGATTCATAATTTCTTCAACTTCTGCATACACATTAGATGTACCTGCATACCAAGTACTTTGTTCATCAAATGTAACATCCTTAGACACAAGGAATTGCTTTGTGGATGGACTCCACAATCTATACCCCATCTGCTTGTCATCATAGCCAATGAATACATACTTCTCTGCTTTAGGTTCCAATTTATGCCTCAATTGAGATGGCACATATGCATATGCCAAGCATCCAAATATTTTGCAATGATCCAAGGTAGGTCTCTTACCCCACCAAACTTCATATGCTGTCATACCCTACAAGGCTTTGCAAGGTAACCTATTGACCAAATATGTGGCTGTATTTACAGCCTCAGCCCACAAATAATTAGGACAATTTTTCTCCTTCATCATAGATCTTTCAAACTCAACAAGAGTTCTATTTCTTCTCTCTGCTACCCCATTTTGTTGAGGAGAGTACCTGCAAGTAATTTCCCTCTTTATACCTACATTCCACAAGTAATCACTGAACTCATTAGAGAAATACTCTCCCCCTCCATCTGACCTTAGTCTCTTCAATTTTTGACCTGTAATTCTTTCTGCATATGCATGATAGTGTTTAAATGTATTAAACACTTCTGACTTGTCTTTGATCAAATAGATTGTGATCCAGCTGGTAGCATCATCAACATATATGACATAATATCTTGAACCATTTATACTGAAATCCTTTGAAGGACCCCACACATATGTATGTACCAAATCAAGTCTTTCTGAATACATAAAACCATGCTTATTGTATGATTGCTTATGAGCCTTACCTAACTGACATGCTTCACATCTGTATGTCATGTGTTGACCTGCAATGTTAGGCAATCCAATCACTGAACCATTGTTAATCATTTCTTTGATACCTCTCTCATTAAAATGTCCAAGTCTTTTATGCCAAAGATCCAATTCAGATACCTTCTGCTCTCCATATGTAAACATAGCATGTCCAATATTTCCTTGTACCCTTAATGTGAAGAGCCTTCCTTCCTTCTTTCCTATAACAATCTGTTTATACCCTTGACTAGGGTCTTCAACATAAACTCCATCATTAGTGAACCTTACCTCATATCCTTTTTCCACAATTTGACCTACACTGATTAGATTCTTTGGAATTGTAGGAACATACAGAACCTTACTCAAGAGAGTGCTTCCATCTTTGGCTTTGACTGAACCAATTGACTTTACCTTGTGCTTTGTGTTATCACCTGTTTGAATTGTATGATTGATTGCCTTATGATCTAGATCAGTCATCAAAGCAATATTTCCACTCAGATGATTGCTACATCCTGAGTCAATATAAAATACTCTCATGTCTTCATGTGAGGCTTCACATGTAGCATTCATAATAAGAGTTGAATCTTCTTTCTGATCTGATGCATAATTGTAGTAGGTGTTATTATAGGATTGATTTTGGAAGTTTCTTCCTCCACCTCTTCCAAAAGAATTCCTACCACCTCTACCTCTGAAGTTTCCTCTCTGAAATCTACCACCGCTTCCTCTTTGATTAAAGTTCTTACTAAAATTACCATTGCTTTGATTATTATGCCAACAATCATGAGATAGATGATTGGTCTTACCACATATCCAACAAGCTCTGACATTATCTTTGTTATTTCTGCCTCTTCCTCTACTTCTACCATTTCCTCTTCCTCTTAGAAAGTTTGCTTGGCTTGAAGTACCTTCATCTTCACCTGATTGTTGCTTTCCTTTGTTAGCTTTCTTCTTGTCTTTAGAATACGTTGCATGACCTGCACTCTTATCAACATCTCCTTTGATATCATTCTCAAAAGTTAGCATATGTCCTAACAATTGATTCAAATCAGGAGTGAAATGATCTAATGAAAGTTCTGTAGACAAAATAAAAGGCTTCCACTTCTCATCTCCTCTTAGCCCTGTTAGAATTTGTCTTACCAATTTGTCTTCTTCAATATCTTCATCCACTGCACCTAAAGAATCTGCAATGTCCTATAATCAGATATTGAATGTGAAGCCTTCTTCTTGAAAGTAGTAAACTCTGCCCATAATGAAGCTTTCCTTGATTTGGTTGTGTTCTGAAAATGCTCTTCCAAAGCATTCCAAATGTCACTTGCACTTTCAAGTCCTCTAATATGAGGAAGCAAATAATCATTCACTGCCATGTAGATTATGCTCCTTGCTTGAGCATCCTTCTTCATCCAAATCTTTATATCTACAAGCTCTTCCCTAGTTGGAACACTAGGATCTTTAAACTCTGGCTTTTCTTCCTCTCTTGTGATGTATCCCATCAGATCTTTGCTCATAAGATGAGCTTCCATTCTCATTGACCAAGCTGGATAGTTCTCTCTATCCAACTCTTCAATTTGGAGACTATCTCCCATCCTTGCTTCACCTGTAGTCTCAAATCTTTAACTTTTACAAGAAATGAATGTACCTTTGCTTCGAATCTTGCTCCTTCTGATCCTTTTGATAACCTCTATGTGTCTTCCTTCAATCTTCCTTCACACTTTACTCTTTTGAACCTTCGAGATGTAAATTTTGTATGTCTGCAGCAGTCGGATTCTTCCTTTACTCAATTTTGATACAACCTGCTCTGATACCACTGATGGAGAATGATAATCTCCAAAAGAACAAGCTATCCTTGATGTTAGACCACCTCTAGATCAAGAATAACTTCCGACTCCACAGAATTTTGAAAATCAATTATCAAATTATCAAGAAATTGATCAACTATGAAAAATTACTTCTCAGAAAAAGTCTGTTGCTGATTAATCACTCATTGACTAATCATTCCTGTAAAGTTTTTTATAAAACTTTGTAGGATGTGTTGCCTAGAGGTTGTGCACCTTCTCCAAGTTAAATCACTTCAAATGCTTGAGTAGATTGTGAGAAATGACTCAAACAATTTACCTATGTCTGAAACTGCCTCTCTGTAATGACGACTTTGACACCTGTAACTTCTAAGCTATGGTTCTCCCAAAGTATAGCCCGTTTAATCAAATGCTTTTAGCCATAGGAAGCTTACCTCTCAACTTAAATTTTAAATCCTCATTTGTGTAAAACTTTACACTGTGTGCTGAGTACTGACCATTTCTTTAACCACGAAATCTGCGCCTGTTTCAGAAGACACTCAGAACTTTCCACATATGAATGTTCCTATTCAAAATTCTCTCAGCCTGTTTGCAATTGAACTCTCAAACTTTAACCATAGATGGATTAACTATGGATTTAGACATGTTCAAAAGGATTTCTCAAAAGATTAACTACAGAAGGAGAATCAGAGAAAAGATCGACACGCCATTTCTGAAAAACTTTCTCTTATCTTAATTCTTCATACATCTGATGGATGATACATTCAATGTTCATCATCTACTCATCTATATTTCATCTCATGCTCTCTTATGCTTACAATACAACTATAAGCATGTACTTATATACACATACAAGTCCTAATTCGTCATTACTTCAAATATATTGAAGTATATATAGAACTAATGTACATATCATTTAAAGAACTTTGCTATCTGAACCTTCTCTTCATTCCATGAAGTTGGTCTTCAATCTTTTCTTCTTCTCTTTACTTCTAGCCTTCATGTGATCACTAATTGTTGATTGTTCTGCTCCAACATACCTTAACATGGATATGCTTCAAGTATTTTTCTAGCTTACCTTGTAATTCATCAATGAATTCCCTTCTTGCATATCTGGTTCTTATTTTGTTTTGAGATTTACTCAAACACATTTAGGTACCTGATAACAAATGTACTCCTTAACTTTTATGAAAGAGTTAAGGAATGCATCTTACGCTTAGAAGTATCATATAGATGATACCTTTATTCCCCTCTTTAAATAGTTTTGGTCCTCAAAAACTTTAGAATCTCAAAGGAAATTGATGTTTATTCAATTTCTTATCAAAATTTTGAGCTTCATTTATGCTTATTCTTTGATTGAACAAGCCATCAAATATCCTCAAGCTTAAGTTTCCATGATCTTTGTAGCCCAAGTGTGAGCACCATCTCCTTTACTTGTCAATCCACAAAGACATGAGGAGGATATGAAGATCGTGAGCAATTATGGTGAGCAAATGTGAGTCACAAGCACATACATGCACGCAAACACACACGCACACAAGGTAAGATAGAAAAGATATGAACAATGGAAGCTTCTCTTAACAAGCTCAAAGAAAGTTTACAATGCTCAAGAATAAGTTCACTCTCCAACTAGTTATGACCTTGAGTGCCAACACTCTCCCCCCTCTTGAGTCTATCATCCCTGATAGACCCTTGTTGGAGTGGGTGTTCCATGTAGTACTTTCAAGGCAGTGTCCATCATGTATCCACTAGAGCAGTTTGTCTTCCAAATGTAGTGGGGTCTATTGTCTCGTTCTCCATTATATCACTACCAGCCTTTGCAAGTTTAATCCCTTTGTATGTACTTCTTCCTTGGATTCTAGCATGATGGTGTATTTGTGAGCTTCCAAAAATTGCTATTTGCTCAAAAGAGGTTATCAATGTTGATGTTGAGCAGCTACGGGCTATGAATTGCTTCACAGGTACTAACGTTGTAACCTTGATATCTTTTGGATCTTTCAAACGTGGGTTTTATAGTTATCATGTCAAGTACTCACAACCCATAAGGAATGATGGATAAGTGTGTTGGTGCATTGGTTGAAGAAAATATGTGCCTTATGCACAGCCTTGTAATGTGGCCTTATGCATGCATACTTGGGAAATGCATTGTAAGAAGTATGGTGCAAAAAGTTGGGTCTTGAGCTAAGTGATCAAGGGTATGTTGTTGAAGAGGTTTCCTAATCTATCAAGGTTATAGTAGTGCCAAAGTAAGGGATTCTTACCCAGGTGAAAGATTTGTCGATGTGCATCTCTTCATGTTGTACTCACATCATGGTGATTGACCATTGGATTGTCTTCCATTGTTGATGGATGTCCTTGTTGATGGTTCACTAATGAGATTCTTTAAGCACATGGTCCTGTCCCTTCTTTCTTTTTTTGCTTCTCTTTTTTTGCTTCTCTTTTTTTTCTAATAGTGTCACAAAACAAGAAGAAAGAGGTCAATATCAATAAAATAGTTTACATATGTCAAATGTGTCACATGTGCTTGGAATTCTCAATTGCGTCTATGCACAACCTTGTAATGTGGCCCTATATTAATGCATACTATGGAAATGCATGACCTGAATGGTGCAAAAGACAAGATTTTACAAGGCTGAATGTTTCCTTATAATCAATGCCATAAGTTTGTGCATATCCTTTTGCTACCAAACGTGCTTTATACCTGCTTATGCTACCAACAGTGTTGTGCTTTACCTTGTAAACCCATTTGCAGCCTATGGTTTTCTTTCCTTGTGGCAATGGAACCAGCTTCCATGTTTCGTTTCCATAAAGTGCAGCCATCTCCTCATCCATATCTTTTTCCCAATCTGCATTTCCAATTGCATCTTCAAAACAAGAAGGTTCAGTATCTTCTTTGTCATGTAGGCACAATGACGAGCCATGTAGCTATCATATGCCAATCATTGCACTGAATTCTGTATCCTCCCAGATCTTCTTGGTCCTGGTCACTTCTCCTTGTATCATCTGCATGTGCCTTTATTACTCCTAGAGTCTTCACAGAGGACAATCCAAGTTCCCCATCAACACTCTTTTCTAAACCGCTTGAATCTCCATCAACGTCTTCAAAATTTGCACATGTTTTATGACCAGCAGAAAGCTTTTCTTTACCTTTCTTGGATGTATTTGATGAATTTGTTGGACTAAAATTTCCACGCAATCTTCCACTCCATGGATTTGAGTTGGAACTATTGCTTGGTGATGCATCCGGTCCACTCAAAGCTTAAGTTTCTGCACTTGATTTTTCAGCATTTTCTTTATCATTTGGTTCAATGTTCAGTCCTTCTTTGGCATCTGCATAGAAGCTTAACATTTCATCAAATACCACATCTCTGCTCACCTTCACCTATCGTGTGAGTGGGTTATAACATTTATATCCCTTTTGCTCAAGGGATTATCCAACGAAGACACGCTTTCCTGTTTTTGGATCAAGCTTCATCCTAAATGCATCTAGAACATGTACATATGCAATACAGCCAAAAACTTTCAGATGTGATAAGTTTCCCATTTTACCTATAAACTTCTCTTCGGGTGTAACTTGATGTACAGAAGCAATTGGAGTTATGTTCATGATGTATACAACAGTATGAACATCTTCTACCCAATAACAATGAGGCATATTTGTCTCAGCCATCAAGGCTCTTGCTATTTCTGCAATATTTCTATTTTTGTGTTCAACAACACCATTCTATTGTGGTCTGTACCTGCATGAAAAATGATGTTGAATTCCATGACTTTTTCGAAAATTTTTGAACTCATCTGACATGTATTCACCTCCTCCATCAGACCTTAATGTCTGAATATACTTTCCTATCTACTTTTCCACCATAGCCTTAAGATTCTAGAAGTGAGTTCACACCTCACTCTTCTCTTTCATGAAATATATCCATACTTTTCGTGTATGGTCATCAATGAAATTAACATAAAACCTGCAACTGCCCATAGATGTGGTCTTTGTAGGATCCCAAACATTTGTATGTACTATTTCTAGCACATTCTCACTGACATGCTTGTCATGCGGAAACAATGATCTTGATTGTTTACCAAATTGAAATGTTGCACATACCTTTTGCATTTCTGCAACCTTGAAATTTGGTAGTCCATTGACAATCTTCTTTGACTGCATCAATTTCAGCCTTTGCAAATTTGCATGTCCAATCGTTGTGCCAGATCTTTATATCAGCAATACCTCCTACACCTTTTGCAAACATGGCTGCATTCATTTTAGGAATTTTCACATTTAAGGTGAACATCCTACGCACTTTGTTTACTTTGGCAATCAATCTTCCACCCTATTTGTACTCTTCTACATATAACCCATCATCATTGAACCTGACTTGTAATCCCTAGTCAACCATTTGTCCAACAAAAACTAGATTTTTTATTATATTTGGAACATGCAGCACATCAGCAAGATGTTTTACCTTCCCATCCTCCATAGACAATGCTATGTTTCGTGTATGCTCAATAGGATGTGATGTATCATCACCTGTTTCAACATATCCAGGAATTGGTAATTTTTGCAAACTACTAAACCATTCCGCATGATTGGTCATGTGATTTGAAGCACCTGAATCAACATATCAGACATTATCACTCGATTTTGAAACATCAGCAGACATCATGTTCATCATATGATGTTGAACCATGAACAGCTTCTTAGAATCATCTGCACTTGTGGATGCATAGTTATTATGCTACCTTCTGTTATTTTGATTCTTCAATCTGCAATCACGTTCAAAATGTCAAGGTTTACCACAATTCTAGCATCCTTTACTCTCATTACCTGAGTCATTTCTTTGGAAATTTCTGCAACCTCTTTGGCTCCCCCTACCTCGAAACTATCCTATTCCTCCTACATGATTTTGTTGTTGACCTTGTCTTGGTTACTATTTCCTCTTCCACTTTCGAAACCTCTACCTCTACCTCTTGCTTTGCCAGAGTATAATACCTGCTCTGAACTAGATTTTCCTTGGGAGTTTGAATCCTCACCAAGATTCTTTTCTTCAATAATCAGCATAGACACTAGATGAGAAAAATTCGGAATATTTTCCCTCGTCTATATAGAAGTTATGAACTACTTATATGAAACTCCTAAACCACAAAGGCACACTTCCACCTTAGCATCATCATCTACATTCACACCAATAGATGCAAGTGACTCACATATGCTTTTGATTTTAAGGGTGTAGTCACTTATCGACATGCTCTTCTTTTCCAATGTATGCACCTCATTCTTGATTTACAACTTTCGCGCCTTTGTATTGGTCTCATACAAAGTGACCAAACTATTCCAAGCCTCTTTCGAAGTCTTGGCATCCTGTATATGTCCAATCATGCTATCCTGTATGCTAACAAATAGTCAATACATTACCTTTCGTGTTCCTTGATTCCATTCCTCGTATGCTCTTAACTGGTCTACAGTCCGATTTCTTTCTGGTAATTGTGGAGCATTTTCGTTCTCTCCTTCGATGTACTTTCAGTATCCCTTTACCATCAGGAAATTTATCATTCTGAATCTCCAAGCATGGAAGTTGTTCTTGTCTAGCTTATCGCTCATAAGCTGACTCATTCCATCTACGTTTTCCATTTCTACAACAATTCACAACACTACAAAAGACTACAAGCAGCACTTCTGCTTGAACACTCTCACACTATGACGTGAGAGTTCAGTCTTAGAAAAACATAGTTTTTGTGTATCAACGGTACACGAAATCGCTTGAAATTCTTGATCTGGAATATATGAGTGTTTGCTGAACACAATGCAAGTTATGGTTTCCAAAACTGACCTGGCTTTTTTGTGGGCCCCTTCTTGCGGGCTCAAAATGTAGGTCGTTTGTGAATCATGTTTTCTCCATGCCTTCCCGCGTACTCTTCATTGTTGCCTTCTCCACGAGCTCTCTACAACCATGCTGGCTCTGATACCATGTCACGAGGAAGGAGATAAGAAAGAGAGCTCACACACACACACTCTTTCTCAAGGAGAAGCACGCACACAGATTGAGGCGAGGAAGAATGATCTTCTTCTTCTTCTTCTTCTATTACATAAAAAGGAATGTACAAGAATGACCCAAACCAAGAATACAACTACTGCAATATATAAAGGCCAATACATAAGGAAAAACCTAATGTCCGTGAATGATGTGAAGAGAGATGGTGGATGCAATCCAAAGATGAGTTGGTGCTGCTACAACCGGCTTCACACCATGATTTTTGAACCTGCAAATGATATATACTCGGATGTGCTTCTTCTATCATCTCTAGATCCGGCCCAATCTGCATCTGAGTAGACCTTTAGCTCAATATCTGAAGTAAATGAATAAAACAAACCTTCATTCATGGTCCCCTTTAGGTACGTGAGGACTCTCTTGGCTGCTTCCATATATGGTCTTCTCGGCTTATGCATAAACTGACTCAATATGCTAACACTATAGCATATATCCACCCTTGTGAGTGTTGCATAGTTCAAACTTCCAACCAAGCTTTGATAGCTTGTGATGTCTTCAATTGGCTCTCCTTCATAAGCACTAAGCTTATGATTTTGCTCCATAGGTGTACTTGCACACTTGGTATTCTCCATCTTGAACTTGATGAGCATGTCATGCACATACTTCCTTTGTGTGATGTATATATCTGAATCTGTGTAGATTAACTCCAATCCAAGGAAATAAGTGAGTGATCCGAGGTCATTTATTTTGAACTCTTCCTTCATTTGAGTCTTTACCTGTTTGGTTCCTTCAAGATCATTGCCTGTGATAATAATATCATCAACATACACACATAAATAGATCACTTCAGATCCATTCCTCTTTATGAACAAAGAGGTATCCGCCTTGCTAGCTTTGAATCCTTGGTCCTGCAAATAAGTCACCAGTCTAAAATTCCAAGCTCTTGGAGCTTGCTTCAATCCATACAAAGCTTTCTTTAGCTTGCATACATAGTTAGGATGATGTGCATCCTCATATCCAGGAGGTTGTGCCATATACACTTCCTCAGAAATCCATCCATTCAAGAAAGCATTCTTTACATCAAGTTGATAGAGATTCCAATTTCTAGATGCAGCAAGACTAATGAGAACCCTAATTGTAGGCATTTTTGCAACAGGAGAGAAAGTCTCCTCATAATCAATACCATGGGTTTGAGAAAACCCTTTAGCAACTAACCTTGCTTTGTGTCTATTTATACTTCCATTTGGATTCCTCTTGATTTTTTATACCCATCGAGATCCAATTACCTTCATAGATGGCTTGTTAGGTACAAGCTCCTAAGTGTCATTCTCCTTCAAGGCTTCCATTTCTTCATCCATTGCATCTCTCCAAGCTATCTTGCTTTGTGCTTCTTCGAATGTGGTAGGTTCTTCATTGGTTGAATCCTTTGCAATGTAGATTGAGTGCTTGGTGACCAAAGAAGTATCATAACCAAACCTCTCTGGTTTCTTCTTCTCCCTTGAAGACCTTCTAAGTGATTGATGTGAGCTCTCGAGTCCATATGTAGCATCCTGCATCTTTGCTTTACCTTTGTTCTTCCATAGCTTTAGTCTTTCCAAGTCTTCTAGGTCACTCTCCGAATCACTTTCTTCAATCTGCTTTGGCTCCTTTGGTTGAAGTGATGGAAAATCTTCATCCAAGTAATAAGGCAGCTTCACTTTCCTGTCGTCACCAAACCATGATTTTTTTTCATCAAAAATTACATCTCTACTCATAGAAAATCCTCTATTGGTTGGATTGTACAATCTATATCCTTTTTGGTTTTGATCATAACCAATGAATACACACTTCTCTGCCTTGGGATCCAATTTCCCTCTTACTTGAGAAGGAATGTGAGCATAGGCTAAGCATCCAAAGATTTTACAATGTTGTAGACTAGGTCTTCTTCCATTCCACACTTCATATGGAGTGGTTCCATCTAGTGACTTAGATGGAAGTCTATTTATGCGATATGCCACAGCCTCTGCCCATAGGTAGTTTGGCAATCCCATTTTGTTGAGCATGGACCTTGCGGCTTCGACAATGGCTCTATTTCTCCTCTCTTCTACACCATTGAGTTCGGGTGTATACCTTGTAGTGACTTCCCTTTTAATGCCTCTTTCATGCAAGAAGGCATCAAATTCAGAAGAGAAGTATTCTCCTCCACCATTTGATCTGAGTCTTTTCAAAGTCCTACCTGTTTGGTTTTCAACAAGAGCAATATACTTCTTAAAGAAATTAAACACTTCATCCTTGTGCTTCATGAAAAACAGAATGGTCCACCTAGTACAATCATCTATGAAAGACACATAGTATCTTGAGCATGATATAGATGGCTCCTTACTTGGACCCCACACATCCGTGTGCACTAGATCCAAAGGATTTTGATACATATATCCTTTCTTATTGAAAGGTTGTCTATGAGCCTTGCCGAGTTGACAAGCTTCACACTTATAAATCATGTGTTGCCTTGTGATATTAGGCAAACCAAGTACACTTTGGTCCCTGAAAATTTGTTTGAGTGTCCTCTCACCAATGTGAGCAAGCCTTTTGTGTCATATCTCCAAATCTGTTAGATTTTGAGATCCATAGCTAAACAAAGCTATGTTCTTTGTATCTTCCACTTCAAAAGTGAAGAGCCTTCCTGTCTTTTCTCCTTTGGCAATCCTTCGAAATCCTTGCCTTGGGTCTTCAACATATGCTCCAAATCGGTTGAATCTAACTTGCAATCCTTTTTCAACAATCTGTCCAACACTTATTAAATTTTTGGTAATTGTAGGGACATACAAGACTTTGCTTAAGAGGTTCATATTCCCATTTGATGTCTTCACATTACCTATCTCCTCCACTAAGTGCTTTATGTCATCTTCTGTCTACACTTCATGCTTGTTATGAGGATCTTCCAAATCAAGAAGTAAAGCCACATTTCCTACTACATGGTTTGAGCATCCCCAATCAATGTAAAATATGTGATCATCATCCTTACCCTTCTTCACTAATAGATTCATAATCAATCATGAATCTTCTTGACTTTGGTCCTCTGCATAGTTATTGTATTCTCTTCTTCCTCTATGGCCGCTTTGATAGTTGTTGTTGTTGTAGTAGTTGTTGTTGTAGCCTCCATTGTACCTGCCTCTATTTGATCCATAGCCACCTCTATTGAATCCTCTTCCTCTTGAGTTCCTCCGGTTCCTGAAACATTCTTTAGTAGTATGATTAGGTAATCCATATATATTGCAAGGTTGAGATGATTGGAATCTCCCCTTGCCTTGCTTTCCACCTCTAGCTCTTCCTCTAGCTCTTGCTCTACCTGCAAAGTTTGCTTGGAAAGAGCTATGTTCATCTTCATTCTTCCTATTCTTTGACTTGTCCTTGACCTTAGCTTTATCAGAATATAAGGCAGAAGTTTGATTACCTCTTGAGGACTCACCACCTTTGCTAATCTTTGCTTCATGAGTGAAGAGTTGGACCATGAGTGTGTTGAGGTCGGGTACATGCATATCCATGTATAAATCCATGGCTGTTGTGAATGACTCCCACTTGTCGTCTGCTTTGATTCCATTTATGATTTGTCTAATGATTTGCTCCTCTTCAATTACCTCTCCAATGCTTCCAAGTTGGTCAGAAATCTCCTTCATCTTTGTGACATAATCAGTCACATTTTGCTTTGGGCTTTTCTTCATTGTTGTGAACTCCATCCACAATTGGTTCTTCCTTGCTCGAGTGTTGGAAGAGAAGAAAGAAGCAAGTGCATTCCAGGTATCTCTTGATGTCTTGCATCCCTTGACATGAGGTAAAAGAAAATTAGAGATTGAGTTTAGAATATAGGACCTTGCAAGTGCATCCTTCAAACACCAATTTGAAAGTCCTTCCACTTCTTCATGTGATGGTTGCCCTTTGTTCCTCATGGTTGGCATTGCTTCATCTCCGGATATGAATCCATATAGATTCCTCCCTTGAAGGTAAGCCTCCATCCTTAGAGACCATGCCGGGTAGTTGTTTCGATCCAATTTGTCAATTTTTGATGGAAATCCATCTCCCATGTTGCTTGACTATGCTCAGATACCACTGTGAAGAGAGATGGTGGATGCAATCCAAAGATGAGTTGGTGTTGTTACAACCGGCTTCACACCAGCCAACTGAGACTTCAGAGTTGATTAGTAGACCCTTTTAGCTTCCTAAATCCACCAAAATATCAGCCAAGTACTTTGGAACGTGTATCCCAAAAGTTTAAGTCAAGACAGACAAGTTGCAAGATGACTAGCTCCCGAAAACTTGTTATTTTTGGACATACACCTGCTGGAAAAACTGAACAGTGCTCTCAACCTAGTGGGGATTAGATAAATTCGTTTTGGACATAAAAAATAGACTTAGCAAGCTTCCAAATCCAAGTTAAAACACTTCAAATCATGGATTGAGCACTGAGAACAAGATTCATCAATTTTTGGAACATGCCCGCCATTCTCGGGGCTCTTCAAAGATAGACTAGTGAGCACTAAAATTAAGATATCTCCAAGATTGTAAGCTCAATGACCATGAAAATTGGTATGAAGAAACTAGACAGTAAGAGCTATCCAACCCATGTTAAAAGACTGAAAAATAATGAGTAGAACGCACGATATGACCTTCTGAAGTTACTGCTTTGAGTGAGTATAGAAGAGAACAAAACAGAGAAGTAGATAATGATAAATGTATAGATTCACATATGATTACAACCACGTTGGCAATGAATATTTGCACAATGGGAGTAGAATGATAGAGCTATGGAGTAAGCTCTTCAATCTCTACAAAATGACATGAAGTGGTCACGTACAAGGCTTGCTAATCGCCTCTTCCTTCTTGCTCTTTTTATAGCTATTCTTGGAGGGAGTTTTGAATTCGAATTCAAATGGCTCCACCTAAAAGTGATCCCCAAAGTTAGGAGATATTCCCTCAGCTCAAAAATTCGTGGTTTCAGGTAGTTAGAGCCACAAATTTGCTTTTACATCATGGATGAGGTAATCCTTTTTTCTTTCTCAATTACAAGGGATAAAATGTACTCTTTTACAAGAGGTGTTCACATGACTACACATGTGACTTACAAATGATCATAATATCAAGCATATCAAGCATGTAGGCTTGGGTAAAATGCACCAACAAATGAGTGAGCTGGCAAGAAACAAATTTGCAATCTAATAAATCTCAATGAAGTGCCCCAGACATATACCGGCATGACCACTATACATGTCAGAGAAACAAGAAACTGATACGTGTCATCTTGGATCATCACATGTTGAGCTTGATATCTCAATAGTTGGCCCTTCTTGATGTCAAACCTCGTAAGCCTTTAACATCATGTCCAAGCCTTTTGGGGTTGGATCTATGAGAAAAAACCCTAGTTGTGGTCTATTTACAATGAATGGTGGGGTGGGATGAAGTGAAGTGGATAGATTTTTGCATGCAAGGAGTTTTGAGATGCAATGTCTGCTATTTTTATTTTTGCATCTCTTAGGCATTCTTCTAGTTCAGACAACTTTCTAGCCCACTTACGATTGGCCTTCTCCCTCGTATCCTTCCATGTTCTTGTTTTCCTCTTACTAGGCTCTCCTGATTCACTTGGCTCTGATTGTTCCACTAGTTTAGCATGTTTTAAGGCTTGCGCCCTAGTGGTTGCTTGTATAGGAGCCACATTAATGCTATTTGAACTTGATTCCACCACTAAGCCTACCACATCAATGGGTATAACCTTCCCCACACTAGAGGGTGCAAGATTACAACCACCACGTGCTAGAGAGATGACTCTCCTCCCAACCAAATGCCTCTATATATAGTTCTCTCCAGGGGACGGCCTTCTTGGGTAGGTGGATACTAACCATCCATGTGTCGGCATGTAATTGCATGTGTGCCAAGTGTCCCAGTTAACTCGAGTTAACTCAAATGGATGCTTCTAGAAGGCTCTAGATCTCTTTGGGCAAAATACTCTCCCCATGTCCCCCATGGGGATTGAACCCAAGACCTCCTCCTTCACATCCTTGAGACTTAAAAACTAAGCTAAGTGGATCACTTGTTCACAAGAGTAAATGACCTTCTAGTAAGTCTAGACTCGAGATATTTGGTCATACACATGGGTGACCAAACGGTGTCCGATTTCAGATCTATCTGAACCGATCAGACCCTTGGATCATAGACTTACTTTATTACATTCTTGCCCCCTTGGAAAATATTTTCGTCCTCGAAAATAGAGCTATATATCTATTGTAGGCAACCCCCAAGCCTCATGTTCTAAAACTGGAAGAACATGGCCATGTTCTAGAACTGGAAGAACATGTCTCATCTCTGTGGTGGCATCCCTGTCCGAATGATTCAAAACACTATCTCCCTTTGCACTTTGATAAACTAGTCAAAGTACAAAGTAGTGAATGAATGATAAGGGTGGATCTAAAAACATCCCTGGCCAATTCATAGTTTCTCGATGTGCGATCTAGGCACAAACCTTTGAACTGGGTGGATTAAAATTACTAGTCCATTTCTGGGCATAATTGGTGCATGGACTCACAAGATTTTGAGAACTCTTAATTCACTTTGAATTTGGTTTAGAAATCTTGAAGTTTGGTTGTCCTAAATATCTAACTTGGATGTTTGTTCAATGGTTTACTTTTATCTAACAGTTACTCGATTTTTTCACCCGTCCAGAGGACTACTTTGTCCTAATGAGTTTAAAAATCCTATGTAAACTGTAGGAGAAAAATTGCCATTTTCTTTGAGTCAACCATACTATAACTTGACCAATTCAAATTCAAAATGAAAATTTATCCAACATAGGATACTTTTCTCAAAGACTTGGGCTAAAAGTTCTTGGGAATTGTTAATCTGTTGAGTAATTCCTAACCAATTCAGAACATCTATCTAGGATGCTCAATTTAACCAATTCAAACTTCAAAGATACGTAAACTTGCTATGGGTCAAATTCTAGATGACTCAGGACTTTAACTTCTCAAAGATCTGTTTCAACAGGGTATTGAAGCATTTTTTCTATCTTTAAGAGAAATAATCTGGATTCTAAAAAAGATTCAAAGAAATTAAAAACATCATCCAACCACAAGATACTAGTATGGCAATTACCATCAGTGTGCCGATCCACTGAGGTTATGTTGTTGAGTTTTGTATTCAAATAATGCTTCACTTGAGACTAATTTTAGGTCATATTCCATCCTTCTGGCTCCTTATTGGAATGCAATTCTTGTGCATTTTTTTGAGTCAAAAGAGCGAATTTACCAAGTTACACTAGGAACTTGATGCTTGACTTAGATCATCAAATTCTTGGTTTGAAAAGATCAACTCATCTTTGAAGTTTTAATTCCCTTGAGGATTAAACCTAACTTCAAGATCTATTCTAAGACTAAAAGATAATCATTATCTCACTGTCCGATGTCCCATACCATCTTTCCTACATCAATTCGAGTATAAAATCTGGTGTCCCGTACCACCCTATTTTATACTCACATTGAAGTGTGAGAGAATTTTATCCTAAATTCTAAACACCTCTTGATAGAGAACCTTCTTGCTTCAATTCTTTTCGAGAATTTTGAAGTTTTAGATATTACCTCTAACTAGATTTTCTAGGTTTTGATCCCTTCACATGATCATTTCACGATCTTGTGCTTTCCTTTGGGAACTTGAAAAACCTTTGGATGGAATATCTATTCCTCTTTGCTAGGGTTTTTTCAAATGAAAACCAATCAGAATCAAGTACTTGAATTTTCACAAATTCCAGTTCAATTGGTTTATCCTTGAACAATTTTATAGTGACAAGAGCTTTTGACTTGTTGTCTTTAAATTCCTTTCTTTACTGATGCTTTAGGTACCTACCCTGAGGACTTTACATAGGAATCTCTCTACTGCTTAATTCTTAAGCATCCTCTCATGCTCTCTGGATTTGTACCAAAATCCCTTTAAGGATAGGAAAACATTATGTTTTACCTTCCACAGACTTAAGTACCGTCTTCACGGTTGTAGATTACATTCTTGGAATTTCTTCACTCTGTTCAGACTTGGAACAGCTTACTCTTTTCACATTTCTCCATTGGATAAATGGAACTTGAGTGAATAATTCCCAAAAGGAATTTTATTACCAATACTTGGGCAGTCTATAGAATAGTTCAAATCGCACATTCTTGGACAATCATGGCCAAGCTTGATCAACAATCATTGCCAAGCTTGATCAAGTCTAGTTGATCTTACGACTAAAATAAAGACTTAGTCTTTATCTTTAAGATCTCTTGAACTATCTAAAGCTTCTTTTTTTACCTACAGGATTTTTAGAGATCTTCTCCTGAACATCAGTCCAAGCATACTCTAATGCCTCTCAGATTCCAATGCTAAGAATCTTTGATATACATTTAGGTTATATCGCTATTTGGACTTAAGTACCCATACCAATGGTTTAGGAACTACTAGGAACTACTTGCTATAAAACTTACTCGAAAGATTAAGTCTTACATCTAGGGATTTTCAAAAACTTTTAGACTCTTGTCAAGGAATCAAGTAATACTAAGACAATGATTTATCTTGGAATCTTTTGCTTTCCAGTCCAATGATTTATCTTGGAATCCTTTCCTTTACTGGATAGATCTTCAAAAGAAATTATTGACTTCTGGACAAGACCAAGACTTAAGGCTTTATTTGCTTGTCCAAAAGATATTTCTTTTTAATCCAAGGAAATAGTTAACCGGACTATTTTCTTTGTTGGCTTATCTTTAGGAAGTAGCTTAATTCCTAAATATTACTTTGATATATCTTTTAGGAAAATATCTTGATTCCTAACGATTACTTGGATTTCTTCTTTTTTACTTGGATTTGCATGGTGCCTGAAAACATTCTTTTGAAAGGAGAGATGCACCAACAATCTTTCATATATGCATGCCTATACTTGTGTTTAATGAGTGTTTCAATATCTTTATGCTCTTTCATGTAGGTTTCCATAACTTGCATCAAGATTATCAAAAATGAAGTTTACTACCATACTTCAATGATAAAATTGCGTCCTACATGAAAGCATAAAGCAAAACAAATATTGAAACCAATCATTAACCTTGGAAAATACTTATCTCCCAATTAGCTTCGTCCCTCCATTGATCCTCGGGAAGAGCCATTCTCCACCCTTTGGTCATGTTAAAAAACAATGTACTCGTTCTTGAAAACCATTTCTTCCAAATGTAGATGAGCATGGCTTTAGTTCTTTGGATCTTAAGGCATATGGATATGCGGGTATGCTTATTCAAAGGAGGTTTAGACTTCATCCCGAAGAAGAGAGGTTGTGGGTTGTATTCCCATGCCCGAGGTTTCACACCATAGAATAATACATAAAAGATAAACAAGTCGCAGGCATCTGTCGGGCTCTCTAGTGTAGTGGCTAGAGCTTCCACCCATCATTCAGAGGTCGTAAGTTCAAGTTTCTCCCTCCCATCTAAGAGAATATCTCCACTCTTATTTTTTGCTTTTGTGATTCTTCAAAAGCTCTTGTTGTCGTGGTTGGGCAGGAATGCTCTGGAATGTTAATGTCGCAGGTGCTCGAGCTGCCGCTACCAATCATATGTGTCTTTATACACCTTTTTTGCCTCAGGATTAGCAAAGCTTAGACAGTACAGAACAAGATTAAATATGAAGACAAAATATTATCAAAAGGTACTTTGATGTAGCGGATATGGCAAACCTGAAGGTTCTGCGTTCGATCTCGACCTGCTCTGACTTAGCTTCTTCGTGATGTAGTCTGGACTACTCCGAATGGTTCTCTGTTTTGTCGCAGAGAATCTCAATAATCCACCTTGCCCTCTTGGATATGAGAGGGTCTTTCATACGCAGAATGCTCAGCAGATCGCTGGATCGATTCTTGATGCCCATTGAAGATGCCTTTTGTTTATGCATTATCTACAACAAAATACGATTTACATTTGTAAAAGTGAATGCACTGCCATGGGAGGAAATAGATGTCTTGGATGAGAGACAATTCTCTCCTCGATCAGGTCGGGGGATCGATCCCAAATTTCCGTCTGAGAATAATCTTTTCTTTAGTGCTATTGTTATGGACTTCTAGAGTGCAAACATAACATTTACATAAAATATGCAGATAAGATCTCACACGAGTGGCTCGCATCTTTGGATAAGAGGGTGCATCTTTACACGCAGGTCATGGGTTCGAATCCCATGCGCAATCATAACATTATCAGTTCCCTCTTTTGCAACCTCCAAGGCCACCGAGAGAAAGTTGGGACGAACATTTTTACACCCGCAAAAAAGAATGACGTTACTCACGATGCCGCCAGAATTCCAAAATAGGGAGAAGATGACGACTACATGAAGAGTGATAAAAGAATATCCGCCAAGGTTTTCATGATAACTCTCTTAGAGATGGAAGATGATGATGAGCCATCAAGGTCACCATGGCAGCTTGCCTAGAGCTCTGATACCAATGCAAGATTATGACCACCACGTGCTAGAGAGATGACTCTCCTCCTAACCAAATGCCTCTATATATAGCTCTCTCCAGGTGATTGCCTTCTTGGGTAGGTGGATACTAACCATCCATGTGTCGTCCATGTAATTGCATGTGTGTCAATTGTCCTAGTTAACTCGAGTTAACTCAAGTGGATGCTTGTAGAAGGCTCTAGATCTCTTTGGGCAAAATACTCTCCCCATGTCCCCCATGGGGAATGCACCCAAGACCTCCTCCTTCATATCCTTGAGACTTAACCACTAAGCTAAGTGGATCACTTGTTCACAAGAGTAAATGACCTTCTAGTAAGTCTAGACTCAAGATCTTTTGTCATACACGCGGGTGACCAAACGGTGTCCAATTTCAGATCTGTCTAAACCCATCAGACCCTTGGATCATAGACTACTTATGTTATTATAGAGGGCTTCCTTGGACAATCTCTTAAGAGATGTTCTTTATACTATAGAAGGAGAACTAACCAAAACATTAGCATCAAATTTGCACCTGCTACAATCTTCACATTTACACATGTAAATGTTGCTACTCTCAATTTGCTTAGCCTGATTACAATTAGGATCTGAAAACTTGTACAAAGGTCACTCAATTATAGACTTAGACTTGTACAAAAGCATTTCACAAGATGATAAACATAGAAGGAGTACTCAACAAAATATCTGGTGCAACGTTTCCTTTACTCAAAAAAACTTTACATCTAAGTTATGAGAGCTATTCACTTCCCTTCAAAAGTGTCTAATTTAAAACTTCTAATTCATCAACTCTCATACATGCTCCAAATTTTCTACTTGTATATATAGGTATTATGTACAAACTCATGAGGATTACAAAAGTATAAGCATGTTTAATGTACATGTATATATAAGCCTTCATTCTCTGATTATCCTCTAACTTTAATCTTCATATATTGATCTTGGCTTCATCTTTTGACTTCAAACCTTTGTCCAAAACATCAATTGATTGTTTTCATGCACCAACAGATCCCCCTCAATCATCAATTGAGGTTTTCTCCATCTTCTTTATACCTGCCATTTCTTTGAATCTCTGTAGCTTTGGTCCATCCAAACTTTTGGTTAGCATGTCTGCAATCTGATCTTTTGTTGAAGTATGTATGACTTCAATCTCCTTATCAATCACCTTCTCTCTCAGAAAGTGATATTGAATTTCAATATGTTTAGTCTTGGCATGAAAAACAGGGTTAGAAGCTCGATACAACGAACTCATGTTATCTCCATGAATAGTGGGTGTACTCTGAATGATGGCAAAACTCTTCATGAGAGTTTTTAACCATATGACCTCCTTTGTAGCTTCAACCATACCTTTATACTCTGCCTCTATAGATGACAAAGCAACTGTATGTTACTTCTTAGAGCACCAAGAGATCAACTTATCTCCCACATAACATAAGTACCCATAGGTTGAGTCCTATCATCAAGATTACTTGCCCAATCTGTATCATTATATATCTTGATGTTTATATCTGATGTAAATCCATAATACAAACCTTCCTTGAGTGTACCCTTAATGTACCTCAACACTAAATGTTTTTTCCTAGGATAATACATGAATTGAGGCAACACTCCAACTCCATATGACAAATCAGACCTAGTTAAAGTAGCATAGATCAAGCTATCCACCAAACTTTGATAAAGCTTCATGTACTTGAATTCTTCTCCTCCATGTCTGCTAAATTTTTGATTCACCTCCATCGGAGTAGGTGCTACCCTGCAATCTTCCATTTTAAACTTGATTAACAAGTTCTTCAAATACCTTTCTTGAGTTACATATACTCCATGTTGGGTATATGAGACCTCCATACCCAAGAAATATGATAAGTCTCCCAAGTCACTAATCTTGAACTCTCAATCCATTTGCTTCTTGAGGCTTTGTCTACCTTTCTCATCTGTACCTGTAAGCATTATGTCATCAACATATATGCACATGTAAATGAATCCATCATCATTTGCTTTGACAAGCAAGATACTATCTGCTTTAGACACTTTGAAACCAAGTTCCTTCAAGAACTTGACAAGTCTGTAATTCCATGCCATTGGGGCCTGCTTCAAACCATACAAAGCTCTATTGAGCTTACATACATATTTTGGATACCTTTTATCTCTGAATCCTTCTGGTTGCTCCATGAAAACATCATCTAAAATGTAACCATTTAAAAAAGCATTTTTTACATCTAACTGACAGCTTCCTACCTTTACATGTTGCAATGGCTATTAGTGTCCTTATGGTTGTCATCTTTGGCACAGGACTATGGGTCTCTGTTAGATATGCTCAATACTCCACCCTCATGTGACCACAAGTGATCCATGATGCTCTAAGTTGTAAGGCTCCCATTATGAGGAGAAGCCATTATGAGAGCCCGGACATTTGTGGAACCCTTACTTCCAAGTTAGATGAGTTCTATGTGTGATTGTTGATGGTTATAGATGATCTTTTTGAGCCTAGCTGTTAGGTGAGGTAGGGCATAAACTTCCAGGCAATCGGGTTGGCATTTAAGGTTAAAATAAAGGCCCTATGGTGTCGTGTGGTTTCCCCATAGAACCTTAATGGGGGAGTGCAGAGGGGGGCTTGTCCCCTTGTGCGGGGTCCGGGGGGCCTATCCCCCCGGCCCGTAGGGCCGAGATGGTAGGACTTCTAGTCATGGAGATCTTGTCGGATCTTATATTTTATCGACTATTTTGTATCTCCCGACTACGTTTATCTATATCGAACCGCCTTGTAAAAGCTATATAAGCACGGCCCAGGTTGAGCTTTACATAGCATTACACACTAGTAAGCCCTTCATCTAGAGTCTGTCTAGATCGCCATCTAAGCACCACATTGGGAGCACACGGGTGGACAGCACCATCATTGTAACTGCATTACGCTCGGAAATCTGAGAATTTGAGTTCTCTATCTCTCAGTCTGTATCTATTTTTGTCTGCGTTTTTCTCTCAACTCTGTCTACAGGTCTATTCCACTATGGTGTTATTTTCTTACATGGTATCAGAGCTCAAGAGGCTCTGAGTGATGCAGAATCAGAAACAGAGAGGTTGCAGAGGTCTGAACAACAAAAGTGAGAAGATGTCAATCGGTGCATCATCATCTATGACTAGGGGCCAAGCTGGTTCATCAACAGGAGTAGGTGGTGCACAAGCAGGAGCAGCAATGATGCCGGTCATCCCAACGTTGCTGATACGGCCACCGGCCTTCATAGAAGATAAACTTGATGGTACGAACTACACCCTGTGGAAGTTCAAAATCACTTCTATTCTTGATTCATATGAGCTTTTGAAGACTATTCTTGGGACTGATCATGAGCCCCAAGAAAGACCTGATCCAAATAATCCTGGTGGAATGATTCCTCCTGATGCTGATCTTCTACGTGCTTGGAAATCTAGAAATGTAGATGCTGCTCTTGTTACAAGTACTTATGATAGTGTTCTGACTCTCATTCAGCATACTACGAAGGCATGTGAAGCATGGAACATATTGAGAAATCAATATGAAACTTGTAATCAGACACGGATTTAGAACTTGGAGAATCAACTTGCAGTAGAACGGTTTGCTGATGGGGAGACTGCAGAGGTGTTTATCACTCGCATAAAGAATCTACAAGATCAAATGGCAGGAGCAGGTGTTCAAAAGTCAAGTGAGGAGCTAGCTCGATGATGTCTTCGAATCTGTCCACCTAAGTTTGACAGTTTGGTAACTGCTCTTAACACTCAAATCAGACCTCAACCACTAACTTTTGAAGAACTCAGTGCCTTACTCATGGAGGAGGAGCTACGGCTCAAGGCAAGGAGTGGTGGTAGCAAAGGAGATGGTGCATTCACAGTAAATGCCAAAGGAGGCAAAACAGACTCTTCAAAAGATGGAGACAAAAAGAAGAACGATAAAAAGAAGTTCAAGGGAGAGTGTTTCCACTGCAAGAAGAAAGGACACAGAATCCAAGACTCTCGCATCAAGAAGGCAGAAGAGAATAGTAGCTCTTCAAAAGGTGGCAAGGGCAAGGAGTCTGCCAACACAGCAGAAACAGAGCTTGAGTTATTTGTTACGATAGAGGAGGTGTGCTCCTCGACTGAAGATTCAGGAACAGATGACTCATGGGTGTTGGACAGTGGTGCATCTCGTCACATGACGAGTAGAAAAGACCTTTAAATTTCCTTACAACCTCTAAAGGAACCCATCACAGTAAAGGTAGGAAACAATGCAAGATGTCCTATAGAGGGTGAAGGTACGGTTTCTTTCATTAACTCTAATGGCGATATCAGAAAGCTTTCAAATGTGTTGTATGTTCCACAAATAAAAGGAAATCTACTTTCAGTAGCTTCTATAACTGATCAAGGTCATCAAGTATCTTTCAATAAGACAGGAGCTAAGATTATGGACGGTAACAACTGATGTGGTTTAACTCAGCTCTCCTGATACCACTGTTGTGGTATTAATCAGCTCTGATACCACTTCTTGTCGACGCGACGAAGGCTGAACCTTATCAAGCCTGCGGAATTCGCCACGCCCAAGAAGAACTAAGCTAGAGTGATTTAGAACACCTCTATAATCAGCAGTAGCTTAGCAACATTTCCAGTCACTCAAACATATAAGACTGTGCTTTAAAATCACTGAAAATTCCATCGAAACTTCACCAGACTGTTACTGGACTGACACCGTAGTTGTACCGGAATCCTACCGGAATGAACTTCAAATTTGTTTGTAATTACTTCGAGTGAGTGTATATGAAGTGAGGAAGTGATGCGTGTACTTCCTTTACTGAGTGAACTCTTCTTGAAGTTTTAAGAAAAACTTCACCAGTTCAGAATGCCTCTTTCCGGTCAGGCTTGTACTGTGTGTACATATCTTTTCCACCGAAAACTTTGATCAGTTTATAGTAGAGACATCTAGCTACAGAATGAGCTATCTCTCATACCAAACTCTGCATTACTCTACGAGATCTACTTCGTTCTTTTACCGAAAATTACTCGTTTAACCGAAAATACGTTTACTAGCGTTAACTGTTAACTGTTAACTAACTTTAACCGTAGTATGAAAATACTTTAGTTTCTTCACGTACGAACAGTGCACGCAAACTTCCACATGAACATGTGTTTTCTATTAGAGAAGATGTGTACAGACTAGATTGGCCTCTTCTTGCTCAAGCTACAGAAACTCTCCTATACTAAGTAGTTTCTTATTACCATCTCTCTCAGATGAATACCTGACATTTCAGGTTTTTGTTACTCATCTTTACATACGCGATCTATGGCGTCTTCTATACTACATACGCGATCTCAGGCGTCTTCTATCTCTCTCTCTCTCTATCTGTGTATCTGTATCTCTGCATCTCTGCGCATCTGCTATATCTCGCTCTCTCTCTCTTTTTTTATTCTTGATTGATATATATATATAGTCTTCATTCTTCCACGCTCTTCCGCACTTTTCACTTTTGGTGTGCTCCACGATCCTTCTTTATGTGCGTTATGCGCACTCCCTTGTTCACTACTCTGTTACACGTCCTGTTTTCATATTTACAAGTCTTGATTCGGTTTTCTGATTCTGCACGCTGTACATAACGGTCGTGGATTTGTTCTTCCACTAAGGCTTTTGATTTTCTTTGATTCTGATCTTCTTCTTTTTTTTTTTCTTTTATGTCTGTCTGTATGTCAAATTCGTGAGTGTTTCTTCAACAGCTCCCCCTCAATCACTAATTTGACATCTTCCGGTCTTTCATATATCTTCCTTTCTTTTATACCTGCCATCTCTTTGAATTTGCTTGTCTTCGTTCCATCCAAGCTCTTTGTCAAAATATCTGCTATCTGATCTTTTGTCGGAGTGTATACAATTTCTATCTCCTTTTCCATCACTTTTTCCCTCAAGAAATGATAGTGAATTTCTATGTGCTTTGTTCTTGCATGTAATACTGGGTTTGCTGCAAGATACAATGAGCTCATATTATCTCCATGTATGATAGGTATACCTTGATCAATACCCATGCTTTTGAACAAGGTCTGCATCCATATCACTTCTTTAGCTTCTTCTACCAGCCCTTTGTATTCGGCTTTTGTTGACGATAAAGCTAATGTGTGTTGCTTCTTCGAACACCAGCTTACTAGCTTATCTCCTAGGTATATCATATACCCATGGGTTGATCTTCTGTCATCTTGACTTCCTGCCCAATCTGAGTCACTGTATGCTTTGAGCTTTATATCTGACGTAAAAGGATAATATAATCCTTCCTTTATAGTTCTTTTGATATATCTAAGAACTCTCTGTCCTGCAACCCAATGTTGATCCTTTGGACAATGCATGAATTGCGAAAGAACTCCCACCGGATAGCTAAGATCCGGTCGTGTTAGTGTAGCATAAATTAGACTTCCCACTAACGACTGATACCTTTTCATATCTTTGAACTCTGCACCACTGTATTTGCTGAGTTTATGATTTACTTCAAGCGGTGTTGAAGCTTCTCTGCAATTCTCCATATTAAACTTTTTCAGTAAGTTTTGGAGATACGTTTCTTGTGAAACATATACACAATGATCTGTGTATGTGATTTCCATTCCTAGAAAGTATGACAACTTTCCTAGGTCACTGATCTGAAACTCCTTTTCGAGTAATCTTTTTACTTCTGTAATCCCTTTATCTGAGGTTCCTGTGATTATTATGTCGTCAACATAAATGCAAATGTAGATCATACCTTCTTCTGTTTTCTTTATGAGTAAGCTTGCGTCTGCCTTCCAACTTTGGTATCCAAGTTCATTTAGATATCTCACAAGTCTGTAATTCCAAGCTCTTGGAGCTTGCTTCAGTCCATAGAGTGCTTTTCTTAATATGCAAACAAAGTTTGGGTATTTAGAACTTACAAACTCTTCAGGTTGTTCCATGTATACTTCATCTGAAATATACCCATTCAGAAATGCGTTCTTTATATCTAGCTGACTTAGCTTCCATCCTTTCGATGCAGCTACAGCGATCACTGTCCTTATGGTTGACATCTTTGCCACCGGATTAAACGTCTCATCATAATCTATGCCATGCGTCTAAGCATAGCCTTTGATAACCAGTCTAGCCTTATATCTAGCTATCCTTCCATCTGCAAGCTTCTTAATTTTGAAAACCCATTTATTTCCAATTACTTTCTTACCATTTGGTTTCGGAACAAGTTCCCATGTCTTGTTCTCTTCCAGTGCTCTGAACTCTTCTTCCATTGCTTCTTCCCAATGCTTCTTGCCTTTGGCTTCATCATAGCTCTGCGGTTCTTCATCATCTTTGACCATATATGCATAATCTTTCTGAGTTATGTATGAGGTATCATACGAATACCTTTCTGGTTGTCTTCTAGTTCTGTTTGACCTTCTTGGTTCAAACTCTTCATAAGTGTCTGAATACATTTCTTCATCTTCATTTCTCATACCTGATCCAGTTCTGGACATACTTGCCTGCATATGATCTTCATCTCTATTCACCTGCACAATTGATTTCCCTTTCTCTCTTCTTCTTACCTCTTCTTCAAATTCTTCAGTCGTATGACTTTGATCTGCATACCAGCTTTTTTGTTCATCAAATGTAACATCTCTGGAAACAATAAACTGTTTCGTTAGAGGACTCCATAACCTATAACCCATCTGCTTTTCATCATATCCGATGGTCACATATTTCTCTGCTTTTGGTTCAAGCTTATGTCTTAATTGTGACGGCACATAAGCATAAGCTACTGATCCAAACACTTTGCAATGATCAAGTGTTGGCTTCTTATCCCACCAAGCTTCATACGGGGTCATTCCATCTAACGTTGTACATGGTAGTTTGTTTACCAAGTATGTAGCTATATTTACAGCTTCAACCCAAGGATAATTTGGACACTCCTTTTCGTTGAGCATAGCTCGTGCAAACTCAACTAGAGTTCGGTTCCTTCTTTCTGCTACACCATTTTGTTGTGGTGTATACCTGCAGGTTATTTCTCTCTTAATACCTGCATCCTAGAGATAATCATTGAATTCTCGGGAGAAGTATTCTCCCCCTCCGTCAGACCTCAGTCTCTTAAGTTTTTGTCCTGTGAGTCTTTCAGCATATGCATGAAAATGCCTGAAGGCTCCAAACACTTCTGATTTCTCTTTCAAAACATATAACGTTGTCCATCTTGTTGCATCATCAATGAATAAAACATAGTACCTTGAGCCGCTGATTGATCCTTCTTTCATTGGACCCCATACATCTGTATGAATGAGCTCAAGTACTCCATCATGTTTGAATCCTTTCTTCTGGAAAGGTAACCTGTGGGCTTTTCCCATCTGACAGGCTTCGCACTTATGAACCATATGTTGGTTCTGTACATTCGGTAATCCCAGTACTGACTGATTTGCAATCATTGCTTTAATACCTTTTTCATTAAAATGACCTAATCTCTTATGCCATAGATCAAGTTCTGTGATCACCTTTTCTCCATGTGGGCGCAATGCTTGGCCAATGTTCCCTTGTACTCTTAAAATAAAGAGTCTTCCTTCTTTCTTACCAGAAACGATCTGATTATATCCATTCTTGGGATCTTCTAAAAATACTCCTTTATTTGTAAATCTGACCTGAAAACCTTTTTCAACTATCTGTCCCACACTGATCAAATTTTTCGGTATTGGTGGAACATACAAAACATTGGTTAGCAAATCTGCTCCACTCTTACATTTTACTTTTCCAATTGAATGTACGCGGTGTCTCGTATTGTCACCTGTTTGAACAGTGTGACTCGAGCTGCCTTTTTCCAATTCTGACATCAGTTCTATATTTCCTGACAAGTGATTAGAACATCCAGAATCAATGTAAAATACCTTTAGGTCTTCGTTATCTGATGTGCTAATAGAGTTCATCATCAGCGATGTATGGCTTTCATTCTGTGTATCATTTGCATAGTTGTTGTAGGTGGTGTTGTCGGATTGACTCTGTCCCCAACTTCTTGCTCCACCTCTACCATAGCCGCCTCTTTGGCTTTGTCTACCTCTTTGATATCTTCTGCCTCTTCCTCTGTTGTTACTATTCTGATTTTGGTTAGCTCCTTGTTGATTGTGCCAGCAATCATGAGCCAGATGGTTACTTAGTCCGCAAATCCTAATAATATGCCAAAAATCACTCCTATCAATGTTATTGGGTTAGTAGTAGACTCTACAGGGAGTATGACGTCCACTGCACCAGTACAGGTAGTGACTAGAGCTCAGGCATTGCAGCAAAACCAAGGGGTAGGCCAGGAAAAGAGCCTAGAGGCTAGTGAAACTGAGAGTATAACCAAGAAAAGGACTAGAGCTTGGAGAGATAGTCGTGAACGTATGAAAAGGCAATGGGCAAGAAAGATGAGCGAACTTGAGGAAAGCCTACGAGAAACTAAAGCCAAAATCATAGAAATCACATCTCAAACGCACTCTCACACATCCCCGCCACTACCATCCCCTTCACCCTCCATTCCTCCACCCACCAATCCACCACACGTAACCCAACCACCACCCCGAGTAGGATCAGTCTTAGCCGATCCCACTCCTGAAGATCTAGACATGATGCTTAAAGCATATCAGGCCACAATTCAAGAAGGGCCCAATGTAACAGATCTTAAGAAATGTTACCCTAGAGCCGATCTAGAGATAGAGCGAACAAAGCTTTGTGCTAAAATGGTCGAATTGGCGCAAGCCATGTTTGAAGCCAGTCGTTTGTTCAATGACTCTAACCCCATCAGAACACCATTACACTTTGATGGTCTATTGGATAGATTGGAGGGGTTACTTGCAAAGGCTGGAAAAGGAGCCACCACCCAGGCTAAGGAGAGGGCAAGTGATAGAATAAGCATTCCTCCCAAGGAAGCTTACGTGCCTAACTCCACTGAACCAGACACATCTTCTTCTATGAATCAATACACACCAGAATTCTTGCGAGAGATTCAAGAAGAGAAATGGGCTAAAGAGAGTGAAGTTCCTCCTCCCATTGAACTGGTGGATGACACACACGATCAATTCCCACAAGACCTTCCTTCCATTTATGGAGAGCAGGAGAGTGCCCAATCTCAAGAAAGATTAGACTTCGAGTCTAATTCTTTACAGGAACTACCCCATTTCACAGGCCCATGGGAAGCAAAGTCCACTTGTATGAGAGCACCCACGGTCATGGTACGAAATGAAGATTCAGTCATACCTAGGAACACAGAGGTAGTGAAAAACACTAAAGTGCAGTGCAACCTCACCTTAGAAGAGCTGCTTAAGGTTAGACCAGAACTGTGGAAACATGTAGTCGATCAAGTGCCCGAGATAGCAAAACCTCGTTCCCACGTAGGATCCTAGAGAACAGTGCCAGAAATACCCTTAGACAAGATAGGAGACATGTGTGAGGGTGAAGAAGGGAACACCTATCTTCCCATTACCTACCAGGGGTACACCACCAAGGCAATTTTGGACTCAGGTGCAGGAGTTGCAATTGCCACCACTTCCCTATGGAAGCGTTGGGGCAAGCCAACACTCAGGCCCACGAGGATGAAATTGCAGATGGCCGATGGTCACATAGAAAGACCCTTAGGCTTGCTAGAAGGAATAACTCTCACTACTTGTGGTGTAGAGTTTGAGCACACATTTGCTATCTGTGACTTTAGCAAAAATCAAGCCTATGAGATGATTTTGGGAAGACCATTTATGCGGCAGTTGCAAGTGGTATAGGATTGGGGAACCAATTCCTTGTATTTGCAGCACTTAGGTGTTACAACCAAAGTCAATCTCAAGGATTACTCTCATAGAGATGTCCCTCCTATCCAATGGAACCCCATCCATAGAGCCAAAGATGATACGGAATCGGTGCATTCCCTAGGATCAGCATCCTCCTGGATGCATGAAGACACTCACTTATGGATGTGTAAGGTAGCAGTAGAAGAAGAGAAGAGAGAAAAAGCCAGGGAGATAGGTGCAAAAGAAACCCATAGATCAATCCAAGACCCAGCCTATGCACCTGTACTTTTTCCAGACGAAGAATTCGAACCTCACGGCTGGGCAGAAATTCTAGCAACAATGGATGTAGCCATCAATGAAGAACAATGGACACCCCACTGTGATGAGGATGGCTATGACATTTCAGTTTTCTCCATAGAGCCAATCATGGGAGAGGCAGTGTTAGAAGAATGTGAACCTAACCCTGATGCATTTGAGGATGCAAGTGACTCCGATCTGGAGTCAATTATTATGGACCCACCTTTTGCATCAGATGAAGAATACTTCTATGAAGTGGAATTTCAACCCCAGAGGCACGGAGAGCTTACAAACGATGTAAGGCTAGCCACACATGTAACCCCTAAGGAAGAAGGAAAGAAAAGGAAGAAGAAAGAAGTCACACCAGAAGAGGAAGAATCTTTGTTTGAGGTCCCAGAAAATTTTAAGAATTATGAGATAGACGACAGGAGAGTCATGATTAGAATGCCTAAACGAGAGGCACAATCGGGAGAGGCCTATGATAACAAAGAAACCACCAAGAAAATAGTGGTAGCCATGGAAGAAGGGGAAGAGAGATGCACGTACATAGGCCATGACCTGACAGAAGAGGAAGAACAAGAGCTAATAGCCTTGCTAAGAGAATACACAGATGTATTCGCTTGGAGTTACAAGGATTTGAAGGGTGTTGATCTAGACATATGCTCACACACTATCCCCATGACCTCAGATGCTAAACCATCTAAGCAAAAGCCATACACATATAATGATAACTATGCTGCTAAGATCAAAGAGGAGATAGATAGACTGGTAGAAGCTGGATTTATCTATGAAATTGAGCATACTGAATGGGTATCCCCCATTGTTGTGGTGCCCAAGAAAAATGGAAAGCTGCGTGTATGCATTAACTTGAAGAAGGTTAACGCAGCCACTATCAGGGATAGTTATCCGCTTCCTATCACCGAGCATTTATTAGAGAGGGTAGCTGGCAAGGAAGTGTACAGCTTCCTAGATGGGTTCTCTGGCTACAATCAAGTAGCCATTGCACCAGAAGATCAGCATAAGACGGCTTTTGCCACAGAGTGGGGCATATTCGCTTTTAGGGTAATGCCATTCGGGCTTACCAATGCTCCCGCAACCTTCCAGAGATTGATGTGCCATGTGTTTAAAGAGTTCCTGAGAAAGAATTCGGAAGTCTATGTTGATGATCTTTGTGCACATTCCAACATCAGGCAAACCCATATTCCTGAACTCAGACAAATCTTTGACAAATGTAGAGAATATCAAGTCTGCTTGAACCCAGAAAAGTGTGTTTTCATGGTCAGGCAAGGCAAAATTCTAGGACACAGTGTCAAAGAATGGCATATCTACAGATGAAGAGAAAGTAAGAGCTATAGCCGAATTACCTAGGCCAAAGAATGTCAAGGAAGTACAAGCTTTCATGGGGCATTGTGGTTATTACCGACGATTTATACACATGTATGCCATCATAGCAAAGCCTCTGTATGGACTGTTGACTAACTTCGAGTGGACTGATGAATGTGAGCATTCCTTCAATGAGCTTAAACGGCGATTATGTTCAGCACCAATCTTGACCACACCAGATTGGAATAAGCCTTTCCATGTTCATGTTGATGCATCTAATTATGCTATTGGGTGTGTACTCGCACAACCTACTGGTGAAGGTAATATGGATCTTCCAATTGCCTACGCTAGTAGACAATTGAATGCAGCTGAACGAAATTATACCACTACTGAGAGAGAGGGATTAGGCATGGTATATGCAGTTAAGAAATTTAGACATTATTTGCTTGCAAATAAATTTAAATTTTTTACTGATCACCAAGCTTTGTTATATCTCGTGAACAAACCATGCAATACAGGAAGATTAGTAAGATGGTTCCTCTTACTAATGGAATATGACTTTGAGGTAGTGGTGAGAAAAGGCAAGACTCATTTGAGAGCAGATCATCTCTCTAGGCTCACATCCGGAGAAGCCCCACAAGGAGTATCGGATGATCTTCCTGATGCTTACTTGTTTAATTTGGAAGTAATACCTCAGTGGGCTAAGCCATTAGTGCCAGTATTGATATATGGGCCTAACCACCCAGTAATAAACACTCAAGGTAGAGAGGTAGTAAAAGCCCAGAAGTACCATATCATGGCAGGAAGCATGTACAAACAGACAGATCAAGGGATCTTGGCTTGTTGTGTAGAAGAGGACGAGTACACTAAATGGTTGCATTTAGCACATGTAGGTGCATTAGAGCAACACTACTCAAGGCAACGAACCTTACAGACACTAAGGAGACTCGGAGTGCATTGGCCGACTATGGAGGCTGATGTCCAAAAGTTGTGCAAGGAATGTCCAATCTGCTGCACTAAACCACCTGTGGAACATGCCACTCTTTATCAAGTGTCCATAGTGCCAGATTGGAGTGAACCACTAGTATCCTTCTTAAGGACGAAAACATTCCCTCCAGACATGACTCTGGCTAGGAAAAGGAGTTTAGAACAAGAAGCCCAGGATTATTCACTCATTGGTGATAATCTATACAAGCGTGGTAAAGATGGTTACCTGAGACTATGTGTCCATGAGAGTGAATATCTCGAAATCTTGGAAACTGCTCACCAAGGGGTAGCAGGAGGACACTTCGGACCAGATAGAGTAATCAAGGCAGTGCTTTTTGCAGGTCTTTGGTGGCCAACCCTTCACATGGATGCACATACCTATGTGAAACGGTGTGATGTTTGTCAGAGAACTCAGTACCCTATACGCAAAGATGAGATGCCACTGAAGCCTATGATGGGTGGACGTGCATTTTCTAAGTGGGGAATAGACTTTGTTGGTCCTATTAATCCCCCAGCTAAGGGTTCACATGCTGAGTATATCATTGTGGCCACGGATTATCTAACCAAGTGGGTAGAAGTAAAAGCCACAACAAAGAACGATGCACAAACAACAGCTAAGTTCTTGTTTGAGAATGTGTTCACTAGGTATGGATTACCTATAGAGCTAGTAAGTGATAGAGGGACTCACTTCTTGAATGAAGTCATTGAAAATCTTCTTCAAGAGTTCTTGGTGATACACAAGAAGTCTGCCCCCTATCACCCACAAGCTAATGGCCAGGCAGAGAGCACCAACAAAATCCTATGCAATGTACTGACGAAATTAGTGAACAATAAACGCTCTGATTGGGATAAACAGCTACATCATGCTATTTGGGCATACCGAGTAGCCTATAAAACGGTACTCCAAGCCACGCCCTTTCAGATGGTGTTCGGCCAAAATGTAGTGCTACCACTAGACTTTTTGATACCTACGTTGAAAGTAGCACACGAGCATGACTGGACAGGCCATGAGTTGTCCTCTAGAGTCTTTGATCTTGAACAATTAGGTGAAACACGATTGAGGGCTGCAGCAGGAATTTATGCAGCCAAGCAAAAGGCATACTTCGATGCACACGTCAAGGATAAGGGCTTGAAAGCAGGAGACCTAGTCCTAGTCTACACCTTGAAGCAACATGCACGGAAGTTAGAGAAGAGAGGTTACGGGCCAATGATTATCAATAGAATCTCCACAAGTGGCGCAATTCAACTAGCCACTCTAGAGGGTGATATTCTACCAAGTTACATCAGTGGATGCAGAATCAAGTTACATCAAGAACCCCTCACTGAAGAGATGCTAAATTGACTCAATACTGCCAAGAAACGTAAAGAAGAAGAGAAACGAATTAGAGAAGAAGCACAGGCAGAAGCTTTAGAACGCATCCGACGAATGAAATTGAGGAGACAAGGCAGAGACCTGCCTATGCTTGACACTCAAGAATCTGTAGGCTATCCTATGGCCATGTGCGAGACTTTAGGTGGACGTTCCCATAGAATAATTGATCGACGACCTTTTGTAACCCTAGAAGTATGACAAGGAAAGGGTGCAAAGACTGTAAGAGCTTTGATTGACTCAGGTGCATCCACTAGTGCTGTCAAATTGTCTTACTGCCAAGAATTGAATTTAACTATCGATCCTATAGAAGCATATCTCATAGGATTGGGAGGTGTGGAAACCCCTTGCATGGGCGAGGTGGATCTTCCCATCTCCATTCAACTCGAAGTGATGACGGTCAAAGTACTAGTGTGTCAAGATGAGGACCTCACTGAGCCTCTTGTCTTGGGTCAGGACTGGATCTATGATCATGCAGTCAACCTCAACCTAAGAAGTGGACTTCTTCAGGTATGGGTAGATCATAGCCGAATTACAGTTGAATTGCAAAATGAAGCACTCAAGGAATTAGGCAAAGCACAAACTCCTCGTCCTTCCAGGGGCGCACATGAAGTTGACAATGCTATTTTTGTCCAAAACTGTATGATGCAGAAAGAGGCTTGTCTCAACAACGGAGCCAGGAAGAGGACGGAACTCCCTTCTTTTCCAAAGACTAGAAGGTTGCAACAACCAACGGCAGATCAAATACAGAAGAAGCAGAACACTACCTATACTGGATGCCAAAAAAAGGAGCAAAGCAGATTGTTTCTGCCATGGAAACAAGTATGGAGGCGAAAAGGCGAATATCAGACCAGGCCGACCCCACGGCCAAAACCTCTTATTAGTAGTCAACAACACGACACTAATAAGAAGTCCTTCATTAATTCTTCTGTGAAAGTGAAGTCTATTTGGGTACCCAAGAAGTCAATGAAGGCCAGCCCACAATCACGACAAATCTAGGTGCCTAAGGCTTGCTTGCGGGCTCAAATAGCTACACCAAGGCCACAACCGGTACAACATGTTTCACTCACTCAAACATCTGAGGCACAGTCTTACACATCACGCACGGACACATATTCTTCCATGCGCAAAAGTAGGATCACTCTTAAATGGGTCCTTAAAAAGCCTCATTCTCAAGCAGATACCCCTATCCAACTCTTCAGAGCTTCCACAAAATCAAGATCAAAGCCCATCCACTGCATTTGGCAACCTAAAACTTGTAATAAACCCCCGGACCCCAGTTGTAAATCCATGTCCACCTACTAACTACGTCATTCTCACACTACATCATCCCACTCAGCTCTTAGGTCTACCCAATGCCTAACTACACACACAAGCACCGAGCACTTCTTAACCTACTAATTTCTCCCAAACCTCATGTTAATGTTGTAATGGGGACAAAAACGGTTCTATCTTGTCCTTTACAATGTTAACACATGTTTCTATATTCTCACAGAATCAGGAGGCAAGAAGTAACATGGCAGAAGCGACAGGTCCGAGTTCACAAGTAGGAATACTTACTGCAGGAATCGATGTGGACAGTCTACCTGTGGATGTGCCACCAACTGAACGACCTGTGGAGCTGCAACACCTTCAACAGATCCCGGTACCGGATCCACCCACAGGGATCACAGAAAGAGTCCATGCCAATTCTCATTGGTTCAATGGCATGCCAGGTCCATTAGGAGAGGCCAAGTATATATGGGAGTCTAAGTGCGAGTATGATAGATCATGGGTTCGATTCCAATTTTTCTCCAAGGAGTTTGAGACTCTATAGAATACCGAGGATCTCCAGACCATATGGCAACGTGCAGGGCTAGCAGAATACTTTGAAGCACCACTACCTAAACCGGATCTCCTCCGATGCTATTATTTGGTCTCCACATTACAAGCTAATGAAGAAAAGGACAAACCAGGATCATTTGTTCTTCCTTCCTTGCTGGGCAACAACGAGTTAAAGAGGTTTGAACTTACCTTGGAGTTGGTGAGCTCTGCTTTGAATATGCACGGCACACATGTACCTTCAGAGAAGGATGCTCTCGTTCCTACTAACATGAAGGATAGGAAACTACCGAAGCTTAAAGACATGGCAGCACTCACACCAAACGTGTCCATCCCTCTCCGTATGTGCATGCAACATTTTGCTTTCCCCGGCCAAGACCGCTTCACACAACCACACAAAAGAATCTGGTTCGCTCTCTACTTAGCGGAGACAGGTGCGTTACCAATTAAGCTGCCTGTATGGATTATAGATCAATTGTATGAAGCAAATAAAAGGTCTTCTAGGAAATTAGTGGTGAACGGTTGCTGTGCAATCACACGCATTATTTACAGATGCCTAGCATATGATGTTCCCATTGAACGTGCCTTAACTTGGGCACAATTACAAATGTTCAAGAAGCTCAAGACGTCCACACATCAATCCAAGCGCATGAGGGGTGCCATCCCTTGTGTCCAGACAAGGGAAGTTCTGACTACTCCTGAAGTATCGCCACGAAGGGAGGCCACTGTACCTCCCTTTACCATTAGGATACCCAAGTCTGGATCTGAAACTACAACACAAGCTACCCCTTCAGCTCCTCCCGCTCCACCTGAATTTGAATTTGCTACAACTGGAGATGCTGAAGGAATGGATCCCCAAGACTTCGAAGCATTCTTACAAAGTACACAACTCTCTGATGTAGAGTTTTATTCAGATGCAGAAGAACAAGGCACATCTTCACAAAGAAGAAAATCTACAGACGACCGCCATGTACATTGGAGTGACGCTCAGCAAGGTCAACAACAAGGACACCTAGAAGAAGAAGGAGCATATGAAGAGGAGACCACTGAAGCCCCTGCCTATACAGCAGAACTGCGAAGGCTGTATCAAATCATGGAACGAGTGCGATCGCAACAACTGCTCACCGAACAGAGCAGTAGAGTACTCATGACTCAGCTGTTGGAAGAAGCAGGAGTTGACTCAGAATATAGTGAAGGTCTCTTATTGATGGCAGAAACATATGGGGTAGTAGAAGCAGTACGGACCGCCATTAGGAGGTCTCAAGTTCAATATGATCCACGAAGATTCCAGACACGACCACGGTCAGGTAAGAATACTCACGTCCCCATTACAACGGCAGAAGGGCCAATTAGTACATCCAAACCCATCGGGACAACCTCCCAAGCAACAGAAACTGCTAGCCAAGAGCACCCAGTCACCCATGAGGAATCCACCGAGCCACTACCACCCACACCCCCACCATCGCCTCCTAGAACAGAAACCGTGGAAATCACCTCGACCACTCAACCCACCGAACACACCTTCATCTTCTGTACTCCCATCTCTAGTTCAACCCTATTCTCCACCTCTGATAACCCAATCTATGAAGCAACCCCCATCACTACACAATCCACCGAATCGCTCATAGAGCCTGCCCTAGGACAACCATCCCCCATGCCCTCAGCCATAGGTCATCCTGACCCCAGATCCATATTCATGGGTTTCCCTACTACCACACCACCCTTCATGCCCTCCTCAACTCTACAACCTCAACCCCCAACCTCCATCTCTCCACTTCTCCAATCCCTCCATAACTTCCTTGCTAGAACTTTTCAACCCAGGTCTCATCCTTTCCCTTTATTTTCAGCCCCCAACCCCACTTCTCATCTATTCACCACTTTCACACACGCACCACCTACCATTCCAATGTATATGGTAGACCCCACACTCACACCCACTCATGAGAGTATGGACATCTCACCACCCACGGCACCTCCCCCTCCCCCCACGCTTCCACCTCCTCCCATTCCCCCTCCACCAATTTCACCCACACATACGTCTTCAATAGACACCTCATTCACTCTTCCCCTTCCCCAATTCCCTTCCCATGCATCTTCCATTGTAAACACCCCCCCCCTCATCGATAGGCAATGCATTGGACACCATGCTAGCTTGTATATCAAACTTAAGGACATATTACAATTAGCTCCAGCAACAGAATGACCGCCTGCAAGAGCACTCGGAAACACTACAACACCGCCTTGCTGCATTAGAAGAGGAAAATGCTCGCCTCCACACACAATTCCAAACTCTCCAAGAGGCTCATAGCATATTGGAGGTACAGTTACAGAACACAGATCAGGAAGCAATACAAGTGGTAGAAGGTCATCTATGGACACAGCTGGAACGCAATTCAAAGCTTCAACGAAATATGTCCCTTCTCAAGCGACATCTTGTTGCCGCTCATGAAGAGAATCGACGCCTGCAATTACAAAATCAGGAAAACCTAGAAGCAGCTATCGAAAGCACACCTGGGGCACCCATCAGTCCATCCAAGTTTCAAGCAGTGACCCCTGACAATATCAAGATCGTATTGGAAGACTATGCCATGTTGCTTGAAACACATGACCAGCTATCAGAGGAACTGGGTCAACTAAAGCAGAAATACCAAAAAGAAACAACAGCAGCCTCTCAAACCACCTCCTCCGCGGCTTCACTTCTCACAGACTCAGAGGCCTTAAAAGATCTCCAGAAACAGGTCACCGAATTGCAAGCACGTCTACTACAATATGAGAGACCCCCTTCCCCTCCAGAGGCTCCCACGGACGAAGAAGTAGTACAAATTCCTGTGGAACAAACATTTGAAGAAGAATACGACCCACAACCCTTCCCGGGAGGCCAACAAACGGAAGAAGCTCAGGACACATTCGAAGCACCACAGCCTCCATGGCTACGTCAAGTGGAGGAAATCGGGAGTTCTCACGAAGATCGCACAGTAGTGCAAAATCAGGCCATGAGGGTCATAGAGGAAACTGTGCTACAATTTGCTTACTTCAAGAACCTGTCATCGAGACGCCTTATCCTCTCATCTGAACTCCAATACAGGCCTTATTATATTATTTTGGCTGATTATAATGTAGAAATACAGAGATTCACGGGTAAGATTCCTACCTTTGCTACCCAATTTCAACCCGAAGACCTTCCTCCAGATGTGCAAAAAGGCAAAATTCGTCAACCCACATGGCGACAAAAACTTCTAGAGACATATCCAGAAATGCTACGCACTTGGAACAACGCACCTTTACATCTCCTATACAATCCATGCTACGGTCCAGTTCCACGCCGCAGGTCTTGGAAGGCATTCAATATCAAAGTGCAGAACAATGCGCAATGCAAGGAATGGCTAAACTACCCGTACATTGCGCCACCACAGGGACCACCGTCAGTAGCATACATGATGGGAACAATTCGACATTGGATACCACGATTGAAGCCCAGGCCAGATGTGGCAGCTCAAATGATGCTTAAGATTCTAGATATGATGCAGGTAGTACTGAAAACCTTTAGAAATGCAGAAGCACCACAGGTACGTCTACCGGGATTTACGAATGGAAATTACGATTTGGTGTATGACATGAGCACCACCCCCGGTATTCATGTGGCTTACGCCTGGCATGCACGCATCAAATACCTCCGTGCATGTTACAAACAGACCTTCGAAGAAATGTTCAGATCAGGTTTCTGGGAGTATCACTCGGAGGTCTTCGCACCGAAGCCAACACACCTGCTCCATCTCTTTGCTTGTGAACAAGCAATGTACTCTGAGTACTACACCACACCGCAACCAGAGGTTCCTGGCGCAATCAATTGGGATGCATTGGAAGCTGATCTAGCAAGAGGCTTAAGGATAGGAGAACACGAACTTGCCACCAATGTCATCCAATACTATATCGACCACCCAATAGAACAGAGGTCTATCAGGGGCGACAGACGCTAGGAAGGGGGGAGTGTTGGCATACAAGTCAGATGAAGAGCATACTAACACAACGGAGCAGTCATGCACAATACGGAAACAAGGCCTAATCATTTTTTCCAAGGACCATTCACAACTCAAGTGATTTTAATCACTACACACACATTGTAAATTCCGTTTTTGGTAGAGTAGACTCCATTTTGTTCAAGCCGAGGAGTCCTCGAGCTTGAGGAGTATTAGAATTAGCTACATATCAATTTTCATAATTTTTAGACTTCGTTTGAGCCCTCAAATAGGCTCTAGAACCTAATTTTTAACTAGGCCGAACACTATGTCTGGACAAGGCCAAAGCTAGTGAGAAAACTATAAAAAGAGCTAGAGAGCTCATTTTTGGGGGTAGATTGTTTGTGAATTGAGCTTATGTAAGAGACTTTTTGACTAATGCAAAGAACTCCATTATTCCTCTCCTTGTTCTTGCCTTGTGTGCGCGTGTGTGTGTATGTGTGTGCATGCTTGTGTGCTTCTCATTCACACACTTGTGCCTTCACTTGCTCATAGTCTTCATACTAGTCCTCACGTCTCCACGGATTGACAATTATGAGGTGAATCTTCTCACGTTGGTACTCACCATTGTGCTAGAGTGACACCACGCCCAAGAAGAACTAAGCTAGAGTGATTTAGAACACCTCTATAATCAGCAGTAGCTTAGCAACATTTCTGTCACTCAAACATATAAGACTGTGCTTTAAAATCACTGAAAATTCCACCGAAACTTCACCGGATTGTTACTAGACTGACACCGTAGTTGTACCGGAATCCTACCGGAATGAACTTCAAATTTGTTTGTAATTACTTCGAGTGAGTGTATATGAAGTGAGGAAGTGATGCGTGTACTTCCTTTACTGAGTGAACTCTTCTTGAAGTTTTAAGAAAAACTTCACCAGTTCAGAATGCCTCTTTTCGGTCAGGCTTGTACTGTGTATACATATCTTTTCCACCGGAAACTTTGATCAGTTTATAGTAGAGACGTTTAGCTATAGAATGAGCTATCTCTCATACCAAACTCTGCATTACTCTGCGAGATCTACTTCGTTCTTTTACCGAAAATTACTCGTTTAACCGAAAATACGTTTACTGGCGTTAACTGTTAACTGTTAACTAACTTTAATCGTAGTATGAAAATACTTCAGTTTCTTCACATACGAACAGTGCACGCAAACTTCCACATGAACATGTGTTTTCTATTAGAGAAGATGTGTACAGACTAGCTTGGCCTCTTCTTGCTCAAGCTACAGAAACTCTCCTATACTGAGTAGTTTCTTATTACCATCTCTCTCAGATGAATACCTGACATTTCAGGTTACTGTTATTCATCTTTACATACGCGATCTATGGCGTCTTCTATACTACATACGCGATCTCTGGCGTCTTCTATCTCTCTCTCTCTATCTGTGTATCTGTATCTCTGCGTCTCTGCGCATCTGCTATATCTCGCTCTCTCTCTCTCTTTTTTGATTCTTGATTGATATATATATAGTCTTCATTCTTCCATGCTCTTCCGCACATTTCACTTTCGGTGTGCTCCACGATCCTTCTTTATGTGCGTTATGCGGACTCCCTTGTTCACTACTCTGTTACACGTCCTGTTTTCATATTTACAAGTCTTGATTCGGTTTTCTGATTCTGCACATTGTACATAACGGTCGTTGTTGGAAGCAGCCAGAGGCATAGACGACGCGGAAGTATGTAATGATGGAGCAGGGCGCCAGTCGAATCTTTTTTCAAATAATTATGTTTTCAAATACTTTCCAAAAACCTCCAACAGTGATTTTTATCGCTAATGTAACATATGTAATATAGAAAAACCCTTTTCTTAATTTCTAGCTCCATTTTGTGCAAGCCGAGGAGTCCTCGAGCTTGAGGAGCTTAGGTAGAATGCGCGTATCAATTTTCGTTATTTTTAGACACCGTTTACCCTTCCAAATAGCATCTAGGACCTAATTTTTAACTATGCCGGTCACTAGATGTGAAACCGGTCAAAACTAGTCTAGAAACTATAAAAAGAGCTAGAGAGCTCATTTTTGAGGTTAGCTTGTTAGCTAGTGTGAGCTTAGAACTATTTTTGAGCTTGTAATAGTGTTCTTGAGCAATAGAGTTAATTTCTCACCTTCCATTGTGTCTTGCTTGTCTCTTCGTAGTGTGTGTGTCTGTGTGTGTGCATCTTTGTGCTTCTCACCTTCACTCTCACTTCATCTCACATTCACGATCTTCATATCACTCCTATCTCTTCCGCGGATTGACAATTAAGGAGGTGAAGCTTCTTAACGTGGTACTTACCATTGTGCTAGAGCAACACCAAATTTGGCGCCGTTGCCGGGGATCGAGTCTAGGACGAATGCGTGATGGTAAGAGTATAGCAAGAAGTGGCGTTGGAAGGTAAAAAATTTCAGTTTTTGTTGTTGTTTTTACTTAGTTTTTGTTGTTTTTCACCTCCCCCACACTCCATCTTCATCACCGCATCATCATCTTCATCTCCAAAAAAATCAGAAAATTCACCATATCCACCCATTCGCCTCATTTCCCCTCATTTGTGCATGCGAGAGAGTGAGAGAGAGCATTTGTGCTTGTGTGTGCTTGTGTTTTCTTGAGTTTTCTTGCAGGTAGAGAGCTCCAGTGCATCAGGAAAGCTTGGAAAAGGTAAAAATTTGCTCTCTGTCAAAGATCTGCCGAGTGTGGCGGACCATCGCGATGGTCTGCAACCTTCGGAATTTTTGGTAGGCGACACACTTGCATACACGAATCCATAGCTGCATCTCAAAAAATCACATTTTGGTGGACCATCGTGATTGGCTCGGACCATCGCGATTGTGTCGCACCATCGCGATAGGCTCACGCCATCGCGACGGCTCGGCCGGACCATCGCGACGGTCTCGCACCATCGCGACGGTTCACTTGAGCCATCGCGACGGTCCACTTGGACCATCGCAATTGTCCACTTTTGACCGTTGACCCTCGGACCATCGCGATCGGCTCACGCCATCGCAACGACACTGCCACGTGGCAAGTTGGACCATCGCGACGGTTCACTTTTTCGGACCATCGCGACAGCTCAAATTCGGCCCATCGCGATTGGCTCACGCCATCGCACATCGGACCATCGCGACAGCTCAAATTCGGCCCATCGCGATTGGCTCACGCCATCGCACATCGGACCATCGCGACGGTTCACTTTCGGGCCATCGCGATTGTCCACGTTGACCGTTGACCCGCGCCATCGCGATTGTTCACTCACCCGACCATCGCGATTGTCCGCCCGATCGAGCCATCGCGACGGTTCACCTTTTCACGCCATCGCGATTGTCCAAAATCCACACCATCGCGACGGTTCACTCTTCACGCCATCGCGATTGTCCACTTTTTCGCGCCATCACGACAGTTCGCTTGGACCATCGCGACGGTCCCAGACCATCGCGATTGTGCACCCCCATCGCAAATTTTAGGGGTCATTTTTTGGCCAATTTTGGGGCAAATTTTTGGGAAATTTTTGGTCCATTGCACTCATAGGAGACCCCTTAGCTCATATTTGGAGAAAAACCTAAGTGTTAGTTTTTACCCCCCAGGGCCTGAACGCTCATAACTTTTTCATCCGAAGTCCGTTTTTTGAGCTTAATAGCTCGTTAGAAAGCTCTCTACGAGTACTACGTGACCTCAACTGTTTTTTTCTTAAAGGATACGTCTATTTTTAGATAAGCTATTTTGAGGTTGACCTAGTCAGGATTAGAAAGCCAGGGGGCAATCATTGAAAGTTTGGGCAAAAAGGGAAGGGACTTAAAGGGTGTATATACTCAAGTGCTTGATCATCCAATTGTGAATTGGTCTAATATTGAATTTTTCCAGGTCTAGCAAAGGCAATCAAAGGCAACCAAAGCAAGGCAGTGAAGGGCAAAGGCTTGGGAAGCGCGGCTTCTTGGGCATCAGAGCAACCAGAAAAGCTGACTCGAGGTTGGAAGATTACTCAACCCCCTCAGTCAATTCTTAGCTTAGGATAAACGGTAGTTGTGGATTAACGACGATAGGAACGCCTCAAGTTCAAGAGAATTAAATCTGTCAAGTTCAAGACATAAAGTAAAGGTGTGTGTGACGAAAACATAAAGGAAAAGAACCTAAGTCTGACGGAACGAGAACTCAAGTACCACATAAAGTCGAATTCCTGACGCATATATTGAGACAAGAACTTTTAAGCACTTAAAAAGAATCAAGAAAGTAATAACAAAGAATCACTGACGATCTAGGCGTGAGCTGAGTGTGCAAGGAAGAAAATTAATGAACCTTAGATCAGGCAGACACATAGGTAAGTCAGACCGACGAAGCCTTAGATCATCAGAGGCAAGTGTAAGAACTACTGCACGATCGTGGGCTCAACAGTTGAATAGTAGTTATCCCTACGAATTGAGCTCAGAATCAGGTGAATCAGAAATGGCATTTAGCACAGATAGACCAGAAGGAGGGTCAAATGTAGCATACTTAGAAAAACCAGAAGGACCCTATAGGACGCAATTAGAATTTCTCCGAACCAACCGATTAGGTGCTCGCATCTATGAGGATGGTTTGAGAAGACAAGTGGTGCAAATGCACAACCCCGATCAACCCATTGGATTGGAACGTCCAGTGGTGAAATTTGAGAGAGACGCGTACATAGACAAAGAAGGAACAATGTACGTCTTAAGTACGCAGCCAAACAATACGAATGAGTTTGGCGTAATTCAGTTAGAGACGGAAGCGAAATCTCAAGGAAAGGAACCATTAGAAGAACCTAGAACACCTAGAGGGAAATCTGTACTAACAAGGGTACTAGTTCCAGAAGGGATCCCTCAGGACAACAGAAGCATAGAGTTGTTTCTAAACAAAGAAACTGATGAAGCTTTTTGGAGATATAGAATGGAACAATCTAGCGAGGTAGGTTCCATTATAATCTACGAGTTCAAGGACCTAGATACACCTGGAAAGGTTGTATACCTGGATGAGACTTCGGAAAGAGTCTTTGTGGTGCCTGACCATGCTAGAATTACATACACATGGAGAGGTGATTTAGTATTCCCTCCATCTCGAGCAAACGTAAACACGAACCAACAAGGGGCAGGAACATCCTCAGCCCATGGCATGCAAAGAGAGAAAAACAAAGAGAGACCGGAAGTAAGCTTCATTCATCCCATAGGGAGAGACAAAACAACCACGGATACTAATAGAGCGGATAGACAAAGAGATCATGGAATGCCAGGTGGTAGAGATGATTTTCCTCTACCTAGAGCACGTGAACACGCAAGAATACTGAGACCCACTCAATTAGTGAAATCCATGAAAAATTACTTTGATGGGACAGGAGATCCCTATGACCATGTTGCGGAATTTAAGCAAGTACTAAGAGCAGAACAAGTCGAAGACATGTTCACGCAATACAATGCTTTTGGACTAACATTAAAGAACACAGCTTTAACTTGGTTCCAACCATTGCAACAAAGGCAATTTAGAGACATCCATCACTTTTTAGATTCATTCATCACTGAATTCTCTAAAAGTGGGATTAGACATGACACGTCTTCGTTGATTCATAGTTTCAAACAGACCCCTCAAGAAACAGTTAGACTGGCAGGACGTAGATTTAGACAATACGTTGAACGATGTCCAAGGCAAGAGCTACCCTCACAGGCCAAGCAAGTGTCACTGTTCCTAGATGGCTTGTTGAGCTCTAAACTACGCTCCTATGTTTACTTAAAGGAACCTAGAACGCTAGAGGAGTGTGTAAGAACATGCATAGACATCGAGGACAACCTAGGAGATGAATTGGAACTCTCAAAGGTCTATAAGGACTCAGATTGTTCTTCTCTAGCATCCACAAAATTGTCTAATTCGATAGAGGACCTAGCAGAGAAAGTGGCCCAGAAACTAGGAGTTTCTAGTAAATAGGTGCCCAAGTTACCAACTAATGTACGTTGTTACACTTGTGGTGGAAATCATTTGGTAAACGTGTGTCCCAACGCGACATGACCACAAGCCAACCCTAGTGGCCAATACTGTACGATTGAGAGAAGGTACACTAATCATACGGCACAGGACTGCCCATACAACAAACAAGCAGTGAGACAGAACTACCCGCAAGCTTATGCACAACCAGGTAGGTATCAAGGCCAATACAATGCTCAGCCTTATTACTATAGGCCTCCTCAGAACTACCCCTACCAGGCTCAACAGAGACCTCAACCTGTTTTAGCTCAGCAGCCACCCCCACCAGCGAATGTCATCTCAGTCAAATACGCTGCCGCAGAAGAGAACCTAAGTAGGGCCTTAGTGCCTTCTTCACCCTTGATCACAGAAAGTGACCCGAACTCAAACAGTTTTGACTCTATGCATGTAGATAGTCCACCCGCTTATTACACGGAGTCACCAGAACATGTGGAGACATATCATTATGATAGTCCACCAATGGAACCTAGTTGGGAGCCAGACTATGCTAATGTGATGTACGCAAACCCAAACCCACGGCCCCAATTAAGACAGCAAAGACCACAGGGCCCTAGAGGACCATGCTTTAGGTGCCAAGGAGATCACTTCATAAAGGATTGTCCACATCCCCCAATAGCAAGGCAATCACAGTACTATAACATACAAGGCTTTTGTGCCGATTGTGGCAAAGAGCACATAATCAAAGATTGTCCTAAGAACCCAGTTAACACTTCAAATGTGGCACCGATCAACGTGATAGGTATTGTAAACAACGCAGATGGATCCAACCCTACCTACGTGCCTATCCAAGCTATAACAAGAGCCCAGGCGCTCTTACAGAACCAACAGCTTAATCAAGAGAAAGTAGCAGGAAGTAGTGAAGTAGCAGAATCTAGCAGTAAAAAGACGAAATCTTGGAAAGATTCTAGAGAAAGAATCAAGAGAAAGTGGAATAAAAAGATAACTGAGTTGGAAGGAAGTCTAAAAGAGTCGAGAGCCAAAATACAAGAATTGACTTCACAAGAATTAAACCAAGAAAACCCAGCTCAAAAATCAGGATCAGTTTTAGCGGAACCCATACCAGAAGATCTAGACATGATGTTTCGTGCATATCAGGCTAGATTAAAAGAGGGACCTCAAGTAACGGAAATGAGTAAAAACTACCCTCGAGCTGATCTAGAAATGGAGAGAACTAAACTTTGCATGAAGATGGTAGAATTAGCACAAGCTTTGTTTGAAGCCTCTAGATATCTTAATTGGAATAACATGGCCAAACCGGAACTACACTTTCAAGGACTAATGGAGAGGCTAGAATACTTGATTGATAGCAAAGAGAAAAAGGATCAGCATAGGAATCCCATTGTCCCAGAGACACAGGAAAGGAATGCACCATCCCTGTCTCAAGTACCCAATACAGAAAGTCAAGACAATTTGTCTTCCATACATAAATACTCACATGAATTTTTGAGGGAAATCCAAGAAGAGAAGTGGAGAAAAGAACAAGGAACTCATCCTCCTATTCAAGAAATAGACGATTTGCAGGAGCAATTTCCCCAAGATATCCCCTCTATTTACGATGATGTAGAGGAGGAACAACTGAGTGAACACACAGCTTTTGAATCTAATTCTTTACAAGAATTACCTCAGTTCACAGGACCTTGGGAAGCAAAGTCTATCAGTATGAGAGCACCCACGATAATAGTGAGGAATGAAGAATCAGTAATCCCTAGAAACACTGAAGTGATCAAGAATACCAAAGTACAGTGTAATCTCACCCTGGAGGAGTTGTTAAAGTTAAAACCAGAGTTGTGGAAACACGTAGCAAATCAATTCCCTGAGCTTGCTACCACACCCTCTCAGATAGGATCACATAAGAAGGTACCAGAGATACCCGTAGAAAAGATTGGAGACGTAAGTGAAGGAGAGGAAGGTAACACATATCTTCCAATAACCCATCAGGGCTACACCATGAAAGCCATCTTAGATTGAGGAGCTGGAGTAGCCATTGCTACCACCGCTTTGTGGAAACGTTGGGGTAAGCCAGCACTCAGACCTACCAGGATGAAGCTACAAATGGCTGACGGACATATAGAAAAACCATTAGGCTTACTAGAAGGCATATCTCTCACCACTTGTGGTGTAGAGTTTAAGCATACTTTCGCCATTTGTGACTTTGCGAAAAATCGTGCTTATGAGATGATATTGGGACGACCATTCATGCGTCAGTTGCAAATTGTACAAGATTGGGGAACTAATTCTTTGTACTTGCAACATTTGGGAGTGACTACCAAAGTCAATCTTAAAGACTATTCACATAGAGACGTACCCCCAATACAATGGAACACCATCCATAAGACACAGTAGAGACAGAATCAGTACACTCATTAGAGTCAGACCCCTCATGGTTACACGAGGACACTCATTTATGGATGTGTAAAGTAGCCAAACAAGAGGAAGAGCGGTTAGAAGCCAGGACCTTAGGTGCAGAACAACATCTACGAATACTTCAAGATCCAGCGTATGCACCTGTAGTGTTCCCAGATGAAGAATTCGAACCCCATGGTTGGGCAGAAATCCTAGCAACCATGGACGTAGCCATCAATGAGGAACAATGGACACCCCACTGTGATGAGGATGGCTATGACATCTCAGTTTTCACGATAGAACCAATCATGTGTGATTCAGTTTTAGAAGAGTGCGATCCGAACACTGACGCATTCGAGGATGCGAGTGATTTTGATTTAGAATCAATTATCATGGACCCACCCTTTGCATCAGAGGAAGAATATTTTTACGAAGTAGAAGATCATCCTCAGACGCACGAAGAACTCACGAACGAGGTGAGGTTAGCTACACAAGTGACTGACAAGAGTGAAGGCAAGAAAAGAAAGAAGAAAGAAACCATGTCAGAAAAAGAAGAATCCTTGTTTGAAGTACCCGAGAACTTCAAGAAATATGAAATCGAAGATAGAAGAATCATGGTACGAATGCCTAATAGAAAGGCAAATGACGGACAAGTATATGATAACCGAGAGAAAACCAAGAAAATAATAGTAGCCATAGAAGGAGAAGAAGAAAAGTGTACATACATAGGGCATGATTTGACGAAGGAAGAAGAAGAAGAGCTAGTTGCCCTATTGCGCGAATATAGAGATGTTTTTGCATGGAGTTACAAAGACTTGAAAGGAGTAGATCCAGACATATGTTCCCATAGAATTCCTATGACTCTAGATGCAAAACCGACGAAACAAAAACCATACACGTACAATGATAACTACGCTGCGAAGATTAAAGAGGAGATAGATCGGCTGATAGAAGCAGGATTCATCTATGAGATTGAGCATACCGAATGGGTATCCCCCATTGTGGTAGTACCCAAGAAGAATGGAAAATTGCGTGTGTGTATTAACCTTAAAAAAGAATGCCGCCACGATTAGAGACAGTTATCCTCTTCCTATCACGGAACACTTATTGGAAAGAGTTGCGGGCAAGGAAGTTTACAGCTTCCTTGATGGTTTTTCAGGCTATAATCAAGTAGCCATCGCTCCAGAAGATCAGCACAAAACGGCTTTTGCCACCGAATGGGGCATATTTGCATTTCGTGTAATGCCATTTGGCTTAACAAATGCACCCGCCACTTTCCAGCGACTCATGTGTCATGTTTTTAAGGAATTCTTACGCAAGAGTTTGGAAGTTTATGTCGATGACTTATGTGTACATTCAAATGTAAGACAGACGCATATCCCTGAGTTAAGACAAATATTTGACAAATGTCGAGAATATCAGGTTTGTTTGAACCCAGAAAAATGTGTTTTCATGGTCAGACAAGGCAAAATTCTAGGACACATTGTGTCAAAAAATGGAATCTCTACGGATGAAGAAAAGGTGAAGGTAATTGCAGAATTACCTAGACCAACTAATGTGAAAGAGGTACAGGCATTTATGGGCCATTGCGGTTATTATAGGAGATTCATACACATGTATGCAATCATAGCCAAGCCTTTGTACTCTCTTTTAACCAATTTTGAATGGACAGATGAATGTGAGAATTCATTCAATGAACTGAAACAACGCTTGTGCTCAGCACCTATATTGACTACCCCAGATTGGAGTAAGCCATTCCATGTACATGTGGATGCATCCAATTACGCCATAGGATGTGTGTTAGCACAACCCACGGGTGAAGGTAACATAGATCTCCCCATAGCTTACGCGAGCAGACAATTGAACGCAGCAGAAAGAAATTATACCACTACGGAACGAGAAGGATTAGGGATGATCTACGCAGTAAAGAAGTTTAGGCACTACTTGTTGGCCAACAAATTCAAGTTCTTTACAGATCATCAAGCCCTATTGTACTTAGTCAACAAACCATGTAACACAGGACGACTAATACGTTGGTTTCTACTACTAATGGAGTATGACTTTGAAGTAGTAGTCAGGAAAGGAAAGACACATCTCAGAGCTGATCACCTTTCTAGATTAAACTCAGGAGAAGCTCCTCAAGGAGTAGTGGACGAATTACCAGATGCATATTTGTTTAACCTTGAGATAGTACCAGAATGGGCTAAGCCGATAGTCCCTATTCTCACATATGGACCCAAGAATCCTAGGGTAAGGATCAAAGAAGGAGAAATTACCAAGTCTCAGAGATACCAAATCATAGCAGGAAGCATATATAAACAAGATAATCAAAAGATTCTTGCTTGTTGTGTAGATGAATCAGAACATGCAAATTGGTTGCAATTAGCACACGTAGGTGCATTAAAGCAACATCATTCAAAACATCGAACATTACAGACTCTGCATAGACTAGGAGTATACTGGCCTTCGATGGAAGCAGATGTCTACAAGTTTTGTAAAGAATGCCATGTTTGTTGTGAAACACCACCAGTAGAACATGCTACATTATATCACGTGACTCTCACACCAGACTGGAGTGAACCTTTAGTGACATACTTGAGGACGAACACATTCCCTCAAGGAATGACCTTAGCACAATGACGCAGTCTAGAGCAGGAAGCTCATGACTATTCTCTTATTGGCGATAATCTATACAACCGAGGTCGAGATGGATACCTAAGACAATGTGTTCATGAAAGTGATTATCTGAGCATACTCGAGGCGGCACACCAAGGTGTTGCAGGCGGTCACTTTGGACCAGATAGGATAGTCAAAGCCATTCTCTTTGCAGGATTATGGTGGCCCACTCTTCACATGGATGCACATACCTATGTAAAGAGATGTGATGTGTGCCAAAGAACTCAATTTCCTACTCGCAGAGATGAAATGCCATTGAAACCCATGATGGGAGGACGTGCATTTTCTAAGTGGGGTATAGACTTTGTAGGACCCATTAACCCCCCTGCAAAAGGTACACACGCTGAATACATTATTGTCGCGACGGATTATCTTACCAAATGGGTAGAGGCAAAAGCCACAAAAAAGAATGATGCACACACAACTGCAAAATTCTTATTTGAAAATGTCTTTACAAGATATGGATTGCCTATAGAGTTAGTGAGCGATCGAGGCACTCACTTTCTAAACCAAGTCATTGAATATTTGTTACAGGATTTTATGGTGATTCACAAGAAATCCGCACCATATCATCCTCAGGCCAATGGTCAAGCTGAAAGCACTAATAAGATCCTTTGTAATGTACTGACGAAACTCGTGAACAACAAACGTTCAGATTGGGACAAACAGTTACACCACACTGTTTGGGCATATCGAGTGGCCTACAAGACCGTACTCAATGCAACTCCCTTTCAGATGGTTTTTGGTCAGAATGTTGTGCTTCCTTTGGACTTCTTGATACCGACCCTTAAGGTTGCACAAGAACATCAGTGGACCGGCCATGAATTATCAGCAAGAATAATTGACTTGGAACGATTAGGAGAAACCAGGCTAAAGGCAGCAGCAGGAATATATGCAGCGAAGAAGCGACAGAAAGCATATTTTGATGCACACGTGAAAGATAAAGGCTTAAAAGAAGGAGATTTAGTTCTAGTATATACGCTGAAACAGCACGCACGGAAGTTAGAAAAGCGAGGTTATGGACCTATGATCATTAACAGACTCTTGACAAGTGGAGCAGTACAGTTAGCCACCTTAGAAGGAGACATAATGCCTAATTATATTAGTGGCTGTAGAGTCAAGTTATATCAGGAACCTCTTACTGAGGATATGCTTAGACGACTCACGTTGGCAAAGAAGCGTAAGGAGGAAGAAAATAGAATACGAGCGGAAGCTCAGGCAGAAGCCATAGAACGCATTAAGCGCATGAAACTAAGAAGACAAGGACTAGGGAGAGAACATTATAACCATCTGGAAACATCACCCAGATATCCCATGGCCATGTGCCAAGTAAAGTCAACCACTCATCCTAGCATAGTGGACAGGAGACCATTTATTACAGTCAGGCTAGAGCACGACAACTCTTGCCAAGAGCTCAGGGCTTTAATTGATTCAGGTGCTGCGACTAGTGCGATTAGATGGTCCCACTATAAGGATTCAGGAGTAGAAATGCGGCCAATTGAGGCATACCTCATAGGGCTAGGAGGCATGGAAACCCCTTGCATGGGTGAGGTGGACCTTCCTATCCTCATTAAGGATGTGACCATGACAGCGAAGCTACTAGTGTGCCATGATGACGACCTGATAGAACCCCTAATCCTTGGCCAAGATTGGCTATACTATCACTCAGTGGACCTAAATCTTAGACAAGGCTCATTACAGATTGGAACCTTAGAACAGAAGCGAGTGATACCGCTTGACTTCCCTAACGGCATTCCAACGAAGGTTTGTAACCCTAGACCCTATGAAATACATGCGACGGAAGACCGAAAGATCTTGGGTCAGCTCAGTCACGTTACGTTTACACCAACCCACTCAGGCTTGGCTATGGACAGTTGTCAATCAGATGGACAACAGAAGATCTTCCCCGGGGCTTCCTGCAAACTAGAAGGGGCAGCTACCCAACCGCTAGGGCAGATGGACACAATCAGCGGTCAGGTGGGTTGCATCAGCGGACAAATGAGCACAGTACCCTGCGGTGCTCATCCTTCCAAACTTGCTGCGGACTGGCCTAGATTAAGGCTAGAGAACGAATCACTTCCTAATGGGCAGGTCACGCAATTGTTGGATCTCCCTTCTCTTCCAAAGCAGAGCGTCCATTGGACCTCTCAACCTCGACCACAAAGGAGTCAACCACGACAGAGGAACCCAGACCGACGACACCATCAGACAAAGCAAAGAAAGCAGCAGTATCCGCATCACAGAACAAGTGGCACGAGACAAATATGGGTGCCAAAAGGACAGCAACCACAGGCTATTGGCAACACTGCAGACGAGAACAGGACAAAGTTTCAACACAAGCAGAGTCAGTATCCAAAGTCCCCTCGATCTTCTTCTACAAGTATCAATACTCGACAGATTTGGATCGCCAAGAAGTACCTCAAGAACCGACCCACACCCACGCAGATTTGGGTACCCAAACCATGTATTATAGCTCAACCCTCAAGCCATGTAAAATACACCCTTCGAAAAGATTTTCAATCTCCCATACCACCTAACCAGACATCATCTTTTGTTCCCCCGCAGAGACCCATCACCCGATCACCAACCCTTAGGAAATGGATACCGAAACGTGTCCAACCGTCTTCCCCTAACCCATTGTCTGACAAAACTACCCCCCCGACTAACATACAACCTTGTAATAAATCACTAACCTTTAAACCTTGTATAAATTCACCCACTATCACCACACATCACTCATAATCTCATCTCATCAAGAAATGTATGCATAATCTGAAACGTGTAGGTGTCTAGAGACCTGCACTAGTGTTGCAAGAAGCATTGCATCAATCACATCACAGCACTTGGCTACACGGGTTACGCATCAGTTATGGAAAGGGATTGCGGTCTCACTTTAATGGGATCATAATTAATTCCATGATAATGTGTTAATCTTTTGTAGCAGATCTTTCTCATTAGCGCATCAGTCATCATGCAAACCGAAGAGGAACCATCAGAAGCAGGCCCCAACGTAGCTGCAGTGCCCCTCAATGTTTTACAAGCAGAATCCCACCCGACTGCTCCACCGCTAGATTTCCAAGGATTTCCGGGACCCATGCCAATCGATAACCCACCTATGGGATACACAGAGAAGATACACCGCAACTCTCACTGGTTCCAAGGCCTAGCAGGACCATTAGCAGATGCTAACTTCATTTTTGAAGCAAATATGACATTTGATGACCGCACATGGGGCAAGTATCAATTCTTCTCAAGAGAGTTCGAAGGCCTACAGAACACCCAGGACTTAACTCATGTTTGGGCCAGAGCCGGCTTCACGGAGTATTTCAGTGATCCTCTGCCCAAACCTGACTTTTACAGGTGTTATTATTTAATCACTACTTTGCTGGCCTCAGAGAATAAGGATATCCCAGGAACCTTTATTTTGCCTTCTTTAGTGGATGATCCACCTTACAAAAGATTTTATCTTTCGAAGGATTTAATCAGAGCTGCCATCAAGATTCATGGAACCCACACGCCCACAGATCGAGAAAGATTAGTTCCAGACCCTATGAAACGTGGGGATGTCACTAAGTGGGAGGAGATCTCAGCAATTACACCTGAGCTGTCAAAGCTGCTACGGATATGCATGCAACATTTTGCATTCCCCGCTCAAGACCGATTCACCATGCCACATAAAAGAATATGGTTTGGATTGTACTTAGCATGTACTAGACCTCAGACTGTCGATCTGGCGAGCTGGATCATTGATCAAATGTATTTGGCACAACACAGATGGGAACGAAAGAAAGTGCTTAATGGATGTTGTGTGCTGACAAGAATTGTTTATATGTGCTTGGCATATGACTTGCCAATTGAACGCGCATTAACAGGAGAAGAGCTGAAGGCATTCAAAGGAACGACGAAGAAAGCCAGGAAGCCCAGCAGAGCACGGGCAGGTAAGCGCATGAGAGGCACTATTCCTTGCCTTCAAGTGCCAGAGTCACCATCACCACAACCCTCTCCAGAGCAATCACCGACAGAAGCCGCTCCCACAGTACAACCCATTCGAATAAGATTATCCAGGCCAGTTGAAACGGAGGGTACTACTAGTACCGTTGCACCTCAGGCAGCTACAACCACAGAACCCACCACCACGATAGCAGAAGCTCCCACCACTATTGGTGCGGAAGCCTTTTCTTTCCCAATACCACATATGGAGGCAGAACCAATAAACACAACATTCGATTTTGAAATGCCCGATGCATTCTCCAATGAGTTCCAGTTTTCAGAGGCACAAATGTTCTCTCAAGAATTTGAAAGGCCGAGCTACCCTACCACACCGCGGGATCAACCACATGGGCCGGTAGTATCAAGCTCTGAAGAAGAAAGAACCGAAACAGACGACGATGAAGGCGACGATGAAGCCAGCCAGGGCTCACATGACGGACAGCTAGATGAACAAGGACAACGAACAGACGCACACGGTGACACCAGCACGCATGAAGAGGAGACTTTCGAAGCAGCAGCTTACACGCTGGCAATCAAGAAATTATATCGTACGATGGAGAAAGTCTGGGCACGGAAGAAATTGACTGAAGAGGAGAGCCAGGCATTAATTGAACAGGAACTAGTCTCAGGAGGATTTGAAGAAGTTTACATCCGAGGGTTCAGAGAACTAGTCAAATCCATTGGCCCGGTCGAAGCACTGAGATATTTACAAAGGAAGCCACTCCCCCAATATGACCCTCGCAGAGTTCGCCTGTTATCAAAACCAGGTGAATATATTCGAGTCCCGACAGGTGCGCAATCATCCCAGCAGGCCCGAGAGGCACGCCTACGGCCGGAAAGATCCATCATTGAAGAAACAATCCTTGTAGACTCCCCACCACGTACTACCGTTGTACATACCACCACTATCCTTGAAATAACATCCACCCCATCGACTCCTCTTTCACCTCACGTTCCGCCCATCCATCCTGTATCTCCCACGCACCCATCTTCTCCAAGAGTATCCACATCGTTCCACGGTAGTGTAGAAGAAGTTTTTGTCACAACCATTCCTCCAACCATGTCCCTACCCACCCTACCTAGTCTATCTTCTAATCCCTTTATCCATTCATCCTTCCCACTCTTCCCTACACCACCACGAAACCCTTTCCCATTTTTTACTCCATTAACATTCTAACCTGTGTCACCTCCCCGACCCACTATAACCCCCATTTCCCCTTTTCACCAAGCTGCTCCAGCCATACCCCCTGTAAATTACTCTACATTTGTAAATCCAGTATTCACACCTACACAACCACCCACAATCACACCACTTTTCACAGTCAACGCACTGAACACGTCCAATGCCATGGACATCTCACCACCCACGGCACCACCACTCACTTCACTCACGGCACAAACATTTCTAGGCACATCACAATTTTCAACAATCACTACAGCATCCACATTCCCAACCCCACTCCCCGTTCCCTTTGCATCTACACCCACTGCATCTTCATATAGCAACCCATTAACACTATCACCCACTGTAGATAATGCATTCCGACAAATGTTCATATGTATGACACAAGTCAGAGATGAGTTCGCATCTCTTGGCGATAACTATCAACAGCTGCAGAGGACAACCAATGAATTGCAGTCGCAGCTTAATTCATTATCAATCGAGAATGCCTCCTTAAATACGCGATACCAAGAACTAAGAGAGGCATATCATAAGCTAGAGCTAGAAAGTGAAGAGAAAACAAAAGAAGCCACTGCTGATCTGGACAACCTGCTTCGAGCCCAAACAATTAGGAACACGACGCTCACCAGGAATATGGGCTTACTAAGAAGGCACCTAGCCGCAGCAAAAGAGGAGAACCAGAGACTCCAAGAGCAGAATAGAGAGAATTTGGAAGCGGCATTGGACCATCCAAAACAACCCTTAAGTCCTAGCAGATTCAAGGCAATCCCATCCGAATCGATGCAGATGTTGCTAGAAGATCACGTGAGACTGCTCGAGGACTATGATCGGATGAACGAAGAGCATCAGAAGTTAAAAGAAGATCACAAGCTACTACAGCTCAGAGAACCTGCAATACAAGGAGTACCAGTAGCACCAGAACTACCAGCACCTGTGGACCCTGCTCCTGAAATCTTAGAGGAACTCAATGCATTACGGGCCCAGGTAACCACTCTCCAGTCAAGAATAGATGTATATGAAGCACCACCACGACCAGATTCCCCACCAGAGATCCCAGCTGATGAAGAGAATGTAACTATTCCGGTGGAGGAAACCTTTGAGGAAGCATACGAGCCACAACCCATCCCAGGCGGACGTGTCGAGGCTGAAGGCCAGATGACGTATGAACTTCCAACCCCCGCGTGGATGAAACAAGTGGAGGAGATTGGCACAACCCACTCAGCAAGAGTTGAGGCCCAACTACATGCTATGGCCATGATCGAAGAAAGAATTTTACAATCTCCCTACTTTGCTCAATTGGCCCCACGCAGGTACATATCCGGGCATGAGCTTCAATACAAACCTTACTTCATGCTAATGGCCGAGTACCAGCTAGCCATAGAGAAGCGAACAGGCAAGAAACCATCACATGCAACTCAATTCGAGCCAGAAGACTTGCCACTGGAGGCGCAGCAAGGCACTATTTATCAACCAGATTGGCGCACACGTCTTTTACAGGAGTACCCTGAAATGATGAGCACATGGGTTAAGGCACCTTTACATTTAAAATACAACCCATGTTGGGGACCCGTGCCACGTCGCCGCTCCTGGACTGCATTCGCCATCAAAGTACAAAACAATAAACAGTGCCAGGACTGGCTGAACTACCCATATTTCAGGCCACCTACAGGACCACCGACAATTGGCTACATGATGGCAACGATTCGTCATTGGCTCCCTCGCTTGAGATATATGGATGATATAGCAGCGCATATGACTGTCAAGATATTTGACATGATGCAAATGATATTTAAAGTCTTCCGGCGAGTCAAAGCACCACATGTTAATACCCCGGGCTTTGAGCATGGCAACTTGGATCTCGCATATGACATGAGTACGATGCCATCGCTCCGAGTGTGTTATGCCTGGCATTGCAGAGTCAAGTACTTACCGGCGTGCTACAAGCAAACATTCGAAGAAATGTTCACCACCGGTTTCTGGGAATACCACTCCGAAGTGTTCATCAGCAGGCCCACCCACCTATTGCACTTATTTGCCTGTGAACAGTTGGTATATTCCACGCATTATCGACTCCCGCCATCAGATGAACCACAACCGATCGATTGGGAGAAGCTTGAGGCAGACCTAGCCCGAGGCATTCGAGTATCCGAGCACACCCTCGCTCAAGACCTCCTACAAAACTACATCCGACAGACCGCACAACAAGGTTCTGTCGAGGACGACAGAAGCGAGAGGGAGGGGGGTGTTGGAAGCAGCCAGAGGCATAGACGACGCGGAAGTATGTAATGATGGAGCAGGGCACCAGTCGAATCTTTTTTCAAATAATTATGTTTTCAAATACTTTCCAAAAACCTCCAACGGTGATTTTTATCACTAATGTAACATATGTAATATAGAAAAACCCTTTTCTTAATTTCTAGCTCCATTTTGTGCAAGCCGAGGAGTCCTCGAGCTTGAGGAGCTTAGGTAGAATGCGCGTATCAATTTTCGTTATTTTTAGACACCGTTTACCCTTCCAAATAGCATCTAGGACCTAATTTTTAACTATGCCGGTCACTAGATGTGAAAACGGTCAAAACTAGTCTAGAAACTATAAAAAGAGCTAGAGAGCTCATTTTTGAGGTTAGCTTGTTAGCTAGTGTGAGCTTAGAACTATTTTTGAGCTTGTAATAGTGTTCTTGAGCAATAGAGTTAATTTCTCGCCTTCCATTGTGTCTTGCTTGTCTCTTCGTAGTGTGTGTGTCTGTGTGTGTGCATCTTTGTGCTTCTCACCTTCACTCTCACTTCATCTCACATTCACGATCTTCATATCACTCCTATCTCTTCCGCGGATTGACAATTAAGGAGGTGAAGCTTCTTAACGTGGTACTTACCATTGTGCTAGAGCAACAGTCGTGGATTTGTTCTTCCACTAAGGCTTTTGATTTTCTTTGATTCTGATCTTCTTCTTTTTTTTTTCTTTTATGTCTGTCTGTATGTCAAATTCGTGAGTGTTTCTTCAACAACAACAACATTGTTAGGACTGGCATAAGGAGGAACAACCTGTATGAGTTGTGTGCTCTTACAGCCACTACAAACGTGGGCAAAAGTAAGCTATGGCATGAGAGATTCGGCCACATTGGATACCCTGTACTGAAGGAGATGCATCGTAGGGGTATGGTTGCACACCTACCATCGATTGCAGAAATGAAGGAACCATGTGAAGCTTGCATGATGAGCAAGCAACAAAGGAAGGCATTTCCACAAGAAAGCAAGAACATGACAAACTATCCTCTAGAGTGGGTGCATGTTGACTTGTGCGGAAAAATGCCTACATAGGCCTTGGGTGGATTTTCCTACTTCATGATACTTGTCGATGACTATAGTAGGAAGATGTGGGTGTACTTCCTTCGCGATAAGGCTCAAGCTTTTGGTAAGTTTAAAGAATGGCTTCAGCTTGTTGAAACTGAAAAAGGGAAGAAGATGAATAAATTCAGGACAAATGGTCGTGTTGAGTTCACATCAATAGAGTTTGAAGATTTTTGCAAAAGTAAGGGAATCAAGCATCAACTCACAGTGGCACATTGTCCTCAACAAAACAGTGTTGCAAAACGTCGGAATCGAACCATCATGGAGATGGCAAGGTGCATGTTGAAAGGAAAGGGTTTGCCTAATCAATTTTGGGTAGAGATTGTCAACATTGTTGTCTACATCTTGAATCGAAGCTACACCAAGGCACTTGATGGAAAGACTCCACAAGAAGTCTACACTAGTAAGAAACCTTCTGTTTTCCATTTCAAAGTATTTGGAAGTGAATGTTATGTACATGTTCCAGATAGGGAGAGAAGATAAAAAGGCTTATAAGCTTTATGAACCTGAGGCTAAGAAGATTATGGCAAGTCGCGATGTGGTGTTTAAGGAGGAGCAGCCACATGCAGTGGAGGAGGAAAAGAGAGCTTCCACTTTATCATCGGTCAAAGGGGCAATCCACTATGAACCTGGCCCAAGAGCTATCCCTTCTACACAAGAGAAGGAAGCATCATCTTCAGATGATGAGTCTGAAAGTCACCAACCTGTTGATACCCAAGTGGAAAAGCCATTGCCACGTTGGATGAGGAAGCTCTATGATTCTTCAAACCCCATCCCACAATCACTAGAAGAGGTTGCAGATGGACCGAGGCGATCACAGAGAATAGAGGAACAGAGAAGGGCAAGCAGCCATATTGTAAACACAGCCTTGATGGCTGATCTCATTCAAGAAGAAGCAAAGGAACCAACCAATGTGGAAGAGACACTCCATGATCCAAATTGGAGGGCTGCATGCAAGCAGAATACAACAATATCATGAAGAATGGAACTTGGGAGCTAGTGGATCGACCCCCTAAGCGTAAAGTCATTGGCACCAAGTGGGTCTGGAAGCTAAAGTACAAGGTTGATGGTACTCTAGAAAAGTATAAATCAAGACTTGTTGCACAAGGCTACTCACAAGTTGAAGGCATTGACTTTTGTGAATCATTTGCCCCAAGTGCAGAATGACTACTATCCGAGTAGTACTAGATGTGGCTGCACATAAGCATTGGCCAGTCTATCACATGGATGTCAAATCAGCATTCTTGAATGGAGACCTCAAGGAGGAGGTATATGTGTCTCAGCCACTAGGGTTTGAGGCTCCCCATTCAGAGACAAGGTATGTAAGCTAAAGAAGGCATTATATGGGCTAAAACAAGCCCCTAGAGCATGGTACCAGCGGATAGATAAGTATCTCTTGGATCTAGGTTTCAAAAGATGTGATTCTGATGCTAACTTGTATGTTCTAAAGAGAGGAAAGACAATTGTGCTTGTACTCTATGTAGATGACCTTGTGATTACAGGAAATGATGATGCTCTTCTTCAACAAACAAAAGATGCCCTAAGTTCAGAATTTGAAATGACACACTTGGGCTTAATGCATTATTGCTTAGGTATTGAAGTTTGGTAGGAACCAGGGAAGATTTTCATCTCTCAACAAAAGTATGCAAAGCAGATATTGAAGGCATTCAACATGGAGGATTGCAAGGAAATTTCTACACCTATGGAGGTCAACACAAAATTATCTATTGAAGATACTTCACCTCCGGCGGATATTGGAAGATATAGGAAATTAGTTGGAAGTCTCATCTACTTGTGCAATAGCAGACCAAACATCTCTTATGTTGTTGGAGTAGTAAGCAAGTTCTCTAATAAGCCTTGCCAAACTCATTGGAAGGCAAGCATGTGGATACTCAGGTATGTGAAAGGAACTACTGATTATGGTATTCTTTATGAAGAAGGATCATCTTTTGTCAGATACTGTGACTCAGACTGTAGCATTATCTTCTATAGTATGGTTGAGGAGGATCCTATGGAACATAGGAATACAAGGACAGGAGGCTACATAGCTGAAGTGTGACAACCAAAGTTGCATGGCCATCGCCAAAAATCCTGTTTTCCATGCGTTGCAGTATGTGATGGAGTATGGTTGAGGAGGATCCTATGGCACATAGGAATACAAGGACAGGAGGCTATAGAGTTGAAGTGTGACAACCAAAGTTGCATGGCCATCGCCAAAAATCCTGTTTTCCATGCACATACCAAGCACATAGAAATCTAGTATCACTATGTGCATGAGTTGATTGAGGACGGGTTCGTGGAGATAGGCTATTGCCCTATTGAAGAAAATGGAGCAGACATCTTCACCAAGGCTCTTGGGAGAGAGCAACTTCTTTGACACTTTCCAAAGCTTGGGATTGGACCAAGGAGGTAGTTCACCATCAGGTGGACATTGAGGGGGGGTGTTAGATATGCTCAATACTCCACCCTCATGTGAGCACAATTGATCCATGGTGCTCTAAGTTGTAAGGCCCCCATTATGAGGAGAAGCCATTATGAGAGCCCGGACATTTGTGGAACCCTAACTTCCAAGTTAGATGAGGTCTATGTGTGACCATTGATGGTTATAGATGATCCTTGTGAGCCTAGCTGTTAGGTTAGGTAGGGCATAAACTTCTAGGCCATTTGGTTGGCATTTAAGGTGAAAATAAAGGCCCTATGGCATCGTGTGGTTTCCCCATAGAACCTCAATGGGTGGACTGCAGTGGGGGGCTTGCCCCCTTCTACGAAGTCTGGGGGGCCTATCCCCCCAGCTCGTAGGGCCAAGACGATAGGGCTTTTAGTCGTGGAGATCTTGTCGGATCGTATATTTTACCGACTATTTTGTATCTCCCGACTACATTTATCTATGCCGAACCGCCTCGTAAAAGTTATATAAGCACGGCCTAGGTTGAGCTTTACATAGCATTGTGCACTAGCAATCCCTTCATCTAGAGTCTATCTAGATGGCCATCTAAGCTCCACATTGGGAGCGCACGGGTGGACAAAGCACCATCATTGTAACTGCATTACGCTCAGCAATCTGAGAATTTGAGTTCTCTATCTCTTAGTCTGCGTTTATCTTTGTCTGCATTTTTCTCTCAACTCTGTCTACAGGTCTATTCTGTTGTGCTGTTATTTCTTACAGTCTCATCATAATCTATACCATATGTCTAAGCATACCCTTTCACAAGTCTAGCTTTATGCCTAGACACACTTCCATCTGCGTATCTTTTTGTTTTGTAGACCCATTTGCATCCAATGATCTTCTGACTATTTGGTTTAGGAAACAAGTCCCATGTCTCATTCTCCATCACTGCATCATACTCTTCCTGCATAGCTTTCTCCCAATTTTCCTTACTTTTTGCCTTTTCATATGTAGAAGGATCTTCCTTTGTTTTCACCATGTAAGCATAATCTTTAGAAGTCAAAAAAGAAGTGTCATAGCTATACCTTGTAGGTTGCCATTTATGCCTTGATGACCTTTTGAGTTCTCCACTTCTTGAAGTTTCTGGTTCATCACATTCTGGATCAAACCTTGGCCTTTCTTCAACTTCAGTTTGTGCTTCATTGTTCTCTTCTTCATCAAATATTTGAACCTTTGATTTACCTTTCTTCTTATTCAAAGTTTCTTCATCACCTGCATGACTATCAATTGTACCTGCATATCAAGTACCTTGCTCATCAAATGTAACATCCTTTGACAGAAGGAATTGTTTTGTGGATGGACTCCACAACCTATAACCCATCTGTTTATCATCATAGCCAATGAACACATACTTTTCAGCTTTCGGTTCCAATTTATGCCTCAACTGATATGGCACATATGCATAAGCCAGACATCCAAATACTTTGCAATGATCTAAGGTAGGTCTCTTACCCCACCAAGCTTCATATGGTGTCATACCCTGCAAAGCTTTACATGGTAACCTATTAACCAAGTATGTAGTTGTATTTATAGCCTCATCCCACAAATAATTAGGACATTTTTTCTCCTTCATCATTGATCTTGCAAACTCAACAAGAGTTCTATTTCTCCTCTCTGCTACACCATTTTGTTGAGGAGACTAGCTGTAAGTAACTTCCCTTTTTATACATGCATTCCATAAGTAATCATTGAACTCATTAGAGAAATACTCTCCCCCTCCATCTGACCTTAGTCTCTTCAACTTTTGTCTTGTGATTCTTTTTGCATACACATGATAATGTTTAAATGTGTTAAATACCTCTAATTTATCTTTGATCACATATATGGTGATCCACCTAGTAGCATCATCAACATAAATCAAATAATATCTTGAACCATTAATGCTAAAATATTTTGATGGTCCCCACACATCTTTGTGTACCAATTCAAGCTTCTCTGGATACATGAATCCATGCTTATTGTATGATTGCTTATGAGCCTTACCTAATTGACATGCCTCACATCTATATGTCATATGTGTTGGAGTTAGATGTCTGCGGAAGCACGCGAACAGCACAAGGAAGAAGAAAAAGCTTGGAGCACAACACACAAGACTGAATGTATTACTAGAGAATGTACAAAGATAAGTAGCCCATTAGGGCAATAGGCATTATACAAGCCAGGGATAAAAAAACCTCCTAAAGAGGGAAAAAAGTGCCCCAACGGTCCTAGTGTGTTCACACACATCACTATCTAAATATATCAACAAATCCCCCCTGGGAGTGATGTGGTGAACAAGGAGTTGGCACTCATGTATAAGGAAGTGCCAAGCTATGTGGAAATCACTCCACAAAAGGAAGTAAGCCAAAAGCTTTGCGGAAAGCTTCAAACTTCTCCCTAGGCAGAGCCTTCGTGAAAAGGTCTGCAATGTTCTCCTGTGTGGGCACATATGCCAAGCTGATCTCCCCAGTAGAGAACCTGTCCCTGACATAGTGATAATGCACCCCAATGTGCTTAGTGTGAGCATGGAACACAAGGTTCCTCGCAACTACCAATGCGCTTTGACTGTCAGTGAAGATGGTGGTGGTTAAAGCTTGACCAACACCCAAATCAGCCATAAGGTGTCTAAGCCACACACACTCAACAGTAGCTGTGAAAGCTGCCCTCTACTCAGCCTCACAACTGGAAGTGGCCACAGTATGCTGCTTCTTGCTCAACCAAGATATACATTAGCTACCAAGCATGAAGCAAAAGCCACTAGTGGACACACGAGTGTCATAGCAACCAGCCCAGTCTGAGTCTAAAAAAGCATGAAAATCTGGCGGTAGTGATCCCCCCTTGGGATAAAACAATCCAAGTAGCAAAGTACCACTCAAGTAGCGAAAGATGCGCTTAACCGCCTACCAATGCTTGACACCTGGGCAATGCATAAACCTGCTCATCTGTGAGACAGCAAACTGAATATCTGGCTGAGTAATGCATAAATAAATCAGGCATCCAACAGCCTGTTGATAGAGGACAGCATCAAATGCATCTCCAGCATCATGAAGACTCAATCGTAAACCCGTCTCCATAGGAGTGGCAATAGGCTTATAGTCTTCAATGCCAAAACGTTGCAATAATGTGTCAATATATTTCGTTTGACACAAAGCCATCCCACCATCAACTTGCATAAAATAAATGCCCAAATAGTGATGCAAATGCCCCAAATCAGACATATCAAATGAGGCATGCAAATCAGCCTTAAAATCATCAATATGCCTCTCAATAGGACCAGTGAGCAGCATGTCATCAACATAGACAACAATGATCAGAATTACATCATTAGCACGCTTAACATATAAGATGCTTTCATTTGGGCTATTCTCAAAACCATGTGCAATAAGATAGGCATGTATCTTCTCATACCAAGCATGTGGTGCTTGCTTTGAACCATATAATGCCTTCTTTAACCTGCACGCCTGGTTTTCAAGTCCTTTCTGCACAAATCCACGGGGTTGAAAAACATACACTTCTTCATGCAAGTCACCATTCAGAAATGTAGTTTTAATGTCCAACTGATGTACATTCCAACCATGATGAGCTGCAAGTGCACAGATGCTCTGAACAGTAGTCATACGGCATGTGGGTGCAAAGGTATCATCAAAATCAATGCCTCTTTCCTGTGCATAACCCTTTGCAACAAGCCTAGCCTTATATCTGCCAACTGTACCATCCGGTTTACGCTTCAGCTTGTATACCCACTTAGTGCCAATGGCCTTCTTGCTAGGAGGCAAGTCACATAAAGACCAAGTATCATTCTTCATTATAGCATCATATTCAGATTGCATAGCAGCCATACAATTTTCTGAATTTTGTGCTTCATCAAACGAAACAGGCTCATTCTGATCACAGAGACTAGATGTAGCCATAGCATAGCAATCTGATGCAAATGAGGCACCATGAGAGCCTGAACGAGTACGATATGATAGAGGTGCATCTAATTTGTTGTCATGCAAAGTCTGCACGAGCCATTTTGGCATAGTTCTTGCCTGCTCAATATCAGCTCCCTCATCAATAAGTGCATCATGTACATCTAAATCAGAAATGGAATTATCTGCATGATCACATGAAACTTGCAAAGGCTGAGAAGTTGCCTCATTAGGACTAGCACTATAATGTCCACCTGTAAAAAGAGGCATCAAAGTATCATACATGTCTTTGGAGCTAACAGATGTCTCCTTGGTACATGAAAGCAATGGCTGAATAGCATCTTTCACAAAAAAAAACATCACGGCTAACCAAAATGTGTTTAGTCTGTGGATGATACAGAAGATAGCCTTTACTTTTAGAACTGTACCCAACAAAAATACATTTTAATGCCTTATCATCCAATTTTCTGCGATGTTGTTCAGGCACTAATGCATATGCAAAACAACCAAAAACACGCAGATGAGCAACAGATGGCTTGCAGTCATGCCAAGCCTCATATGGAGTGATAGATTGCAGTGCTTTAGTGGGACACCTGTTAAGTACATATGCTGCACACATGACAACCTCAAGCCAGAAACTATGTGGTAAAGCCTGACTCTTGACCATACACCTCGCCATCTCTATGAGTGACATGTTCTTTCTTTCAGCAACTCCATTCTGTTGAGGTGAATACGGCACTGTACACTAGTGTTTTATCCCACGTTCAGCCAGAAATGCATTAAAATCAGAAGACATATATTCCCCCCCTCGATCAGAATGGAGGGTGCCCATTACATGTTGACAGATTTTCAGCCAAAACCAAAAACTGTTTGAAGCACATGAACACTTCGGACTTTGCCTTCAATGGATATACCCATGCATGCCTGGAAAAATCATCAATGAAAGTCATGAAGTAAAGGTAATTTCCAGAAGAGGATGTCTACATAGGACCACAGACATCACTATGTACAAGCTGCAATTTCTGCATAGCCCAAACTGAACCATCTTTTGGAAAGGAGGAACGCTGCATTCTGCCCAAAATACAGCCTTCACATACATGTTTTCCAAGTGCCTCAAGCTTGGGCAAAGAAGGCACCATATCAGATTTCTGCAGGCGTAGCAATTTAGCAAAATTCAGATGACCAAAGCGTGCATGCCAAAGCTTTGCATCTGACATAGCTTGAAAATCATGAACTGCACATGTCGAATCATTAACAGATCTTTCATAGTCTATGAGCTTATACAGCCCACGACATAAAATGCCAAAAGTAATAATGACATCGCCATTTGACAGATCATGAACTGTACATCTGTCATCAACAAATCTCACAACCAAGCCAATCTTGGCTAATGTAGAAACTGATAACAGATTCTTCTTGATCCCTGGCACAAATAAAGCATCTGATAAAGTGAAAGAACTACCATCAACAGTAGTCAGAATGATCTTACCAACTCCCATGACAAGATAAGAGGAGTTGTTGGCACATGTGACAGTATTCCCTATAGGGGCAGGCTCGAGTGAAGAGAAGAAACTGTGCTGCGAGGTAATATGTTTGGTCGCCCCACTATCAAAGTACCAAACATCTCAGCCTATTGCAGACATGCACTGATCATGAGAAGATGGGTCAAAACTGCAAACAGTAGTAAACGCCCATTCTTCTTCCTGCACAAGATTAGCAGACTCCGTTTTTGGTGTAGAGGCTTCTGCAACAACCATTCCAGCCTCTTTCTTCTTTGCCTCTTTTGCAGCCAGTTTTGGAGAGTTCTTTATGATATGATCATTCCCTTTACAGTACTTACAAAACAATTTCTGCTTTTCTGATTTTTTCTCATCTTTGTCTTGGTTCTTCGAATGTGCAGCATTTGCAGATTTCTGCTTACTAGTAGAAGAGCTCCATTTTCCTTTGCCCTTCTGACTAGCCAAGAAAGCTTGATCTGCAATACGCATAATGGACCTATTGTGCCTAGACTGATCTCCTGCAACAGAACAGAGACTAACTCCTCAAATGATAAGGCATTTGGATTACCTTTCATCATCAATCGAAGAGTAGAAGCGAAACTCTAATATGAATCAGGAAGACCATTCAGAACGGTCTGCACAAGTGAGCTATCATGTATAACCTCATCAGCAGAAATCAATTGTTCCTTCAAGTCTTTGATCTTTTTCAAAAAACTGTCCATAGAATCACCTTCATTCATGTGCTCACTCTCCAACTGTTTTCGGAGGTAAGCAACAGGAGCCTCATTCTTAGCCTGGTACAATGTGGTAAGTTTATCCCAAGCATCCTTTGGTGTTCTGCAAGAGCAAATATGAGGAATAATGGCACGTTTGACAAACAAAGCTATCAATGCATGTGCATGGGCATCTCTGCCATCCCAACGAATCTGCTCTATAGTAGGTGCAACAGAAATAGCAGCACGAACAGGAATCTGGAGAATATCATCTTCGACACCATCTCCATCAGCTTCAGCACCTGTATTTGCAGTACCTGTAGTCGCAGGTGTAACAGGACGTCTTTCAACACCCTACCCAATGTTCCATATTCCTTTTGAAACCAATACATGTCGCATCATATAAGCCCATAATGGGTAGTTGGTACCATCCAACTTATCCTCAACATCCAACATACGGAATACATCACTGCTTTCAGCCATGGCCGGTGACTAAAATACCTTGATGTAGAAAATTGACTGTATCTCAAAAAGTTGAACGGAATTGCCCAGACGAGGTCTGATAGACCTATAGCAGACTTTGAGACGCTTATACTGGCAAACAAAAATTGGTATATACCTTTGGTAGAAAAAGACAAAATAGCCTACACAATCACTGTGATAGTGCGTTCGGAGGCTGAAACGAGCTTAGATCGCGATTTCTGCACCACATAGTGCAGCTGTTTTGATCTCTAAAACAGCCTCAGTATGCTCACCAAATTTCGTGCCAATCTGAGACTGCAACCGGAGAGGTGTAGACGATGCCCTAGATGAAGCGGCGACCTGCTCTGATACCAATTGTTGGAGTTAGATGTCTGTGGAAGCACGCGAACAGCACAAGGAAGAAGAAGAAGCTTGGAGCACAACACACAAGATTGAATGTATTACTAGAGAATGTACAAAGATAAGTAGCCCATTAGGGCAATAGGCATATATACAAGGGGGGGGGGGGGAACCTCCTAAAGAGGGAAAAAAGTGCCCCAGCGGTCCTAGTGTGTTCACACACATCACTACCTAAATATATCAACAATATGTTGACCTTCAACATTAGGTAATCCAAGCATTGAACCATTGTTAACTATATCCTTAATTACCTCTTTCATTGAAATGTCCAAGCATTTTTGCCAAAGATCTAACTCAGAGATCTTATGTCCTCCATAAGTGAACAAGGCATGACCAACATTGCCTTGAATCTTCAATGTGAAGAGACTTCCTTCTTTCTTCCCTGAAACAATTTGTTTATACCCATTGCTAGAGTCTTCATAAAAAACTCCATCATTAGTGAACCTTACTTCATAACCTTTCTCAACAATTTGGCCTACACTTATCAGATTCTTTGGAATTGTAGGAACATACAAAACCTTACTCAAAAGAGTGCTCCCATCTTTAGCCTTCACTGATCCAACTGATTTCACATTGTGCTTTGTATTATCACCTGTTTGAACCACATTATTACTTGCTTTATCCTCCAAATCAGTCATCAAAGCTATGTTTCCACTCAGGTGATTGCTACACCCTGAGTCAATGTAGAAGACTCTTTGATCTTCACTTGTTCTTTCACAAGTTGCATTCATGATTAAGGTTGAATCTTCTTTCTCATCTGAAGCATAGCTGTGGTAGGTATTGTTGTAGGATTGACGTTCGAAGCCTCTACCTGCATTTCTTCCAAAGAAACCTCTACTACCTCTACCTCTAAAATTATCTCTCTGATTTCTATTACCTCTTCCTCTTGAGTTAAATTTCTGATTATATCCACCATTATTCTAATTATTATGCCAACAATCATGAGCTAAATGATTTGTCTTACCACAAATCCAGCAAGATTTGGCTCCATCTTTATTGCTTCTGCCTCTACCTCTTCCTTTGCCACCACCTCTTCCTCTTAGGAAGTTAGTTTGGCTAGTTGTGCCATCTTCTTCATTCAATTGTTGCTTACCTTTATTAAACTTCTTCTTGTCCTTTGAATACATTGCTTGACCTGTACTTTTATCAACATCACCTTTAGCATCCTTCTCAAAGGTTAGCATATGTCCTAGCAATTGATTCAAGTCGAGAGTGAAATGATCTAGTAACAATTCAGTAGATAAAATGAATGGCTTCCATTTCTCATCTCCTCTCAAACCTATGAGGATTTGCCTTACCAATTTGTCCTCTTCAATATCTTCACCAACTGCTCCTAATGCAACCTTGCTACATAATCAGAAATGGATTGAGAAGCCTTCTTCTTGAATGTGGTAAACTTTGCACGTAAAGATGCCTTCCTTAACTTTGTGATGTTTTGAAAATGTTCTTCCAAAGCATTCCATATGTCTCTTGCACTTTCAAGTCCTCTAATGTGAGGTAGCAAGTAATCAGACTCCCATGTATATAATGCTCCTTGCTTTCGCATCCTTCTTCATCCATGTCTTCAATTCTGAGAGTTCATCCCTAGTTGGAACACTAGGATCTGTGAATTCTGGTTTTTCTTCTTCACTTGTAATGTATCCTATCAAGCTTTTGCTCATGAGATGAACTTCCATCCTCATTGACCAAGCTGGATAGTTTTCTCTATCCAATTTCTCTATCTGAAGAGAATCTCTTTTCTTCACTTGTGTATTAAATTCTTCAAGCTTTATGAGAAATAAGTGTACCTTTACTTCGAATGTAGTTCCTTTTGGTCTTCTTGATAACTTCAAGCCTCCTTCTCTAGCTTTCATTTCAAACTTTCACCTTTTGAATATTCAAAGGTTGATTTCTGTATAACTGCAATAGTCGGGGTCCTCCTTTCTTCAATTTTTTATGATTCCTGCTCTGATACCATTGATGGAGAGTGTTAATCTCCAAAATAACAAGTTATCCTTGATGTTAGAGCACCTCTATATCAAGAACAACTTAAAACCTTGACCAATTTTGGAAGACCAATGCCAAATCATCAAGATTTGCATTAATTATGAAGAGAGTCACTTCACAGAAAAGTCTGTTGTACATAACTCACTCATTTCCTGATCAAATATGTAAAGTTTCTAATGAAACTTTGTATGGTGTGTCACCTATTGCGCACCCTCTCCAAGTTAAAACATCTCAAAAGGTTCAGTAAATCTTGGTATTTACTCCAAACAATTCACCTATGTCTAAAATTGTACTTCTCTACAGTTGATTTTGACACCTCCAACTTCTAATGCATAGTTCTCTCATATTACAACCCGTTTATTAAAATGCTTTTAGCCATAGGTAGCTTACCTTCCAACTTAAAGAATGAGTGTGCTTGCTTCCTCAAGAGATTACACTATAGAAGGAGAACTGACCAAAACATTAGCATCAAATTTGCACATGCAGCAATCTTCACTTCTTCACATTTACACATGCAAATGTTCCTACTCTCAATTCTCTCAGCCTGATCACAATTAGGATCTGAAAACTTGTATAAAGGTCACTCAACTATAGACTTAGACCTGTACACAAGAATTTCAGAAGATGAAAAACACAGAAGGAGTATTCAACAAAATATCAGGCACAACTTTTCCTTTACTCAGAAAAACTTTACATCTGAATGATGAGAGTTATTCACTTCACTTCTAAAGTGTCTAATGACTCTTACAACTTCTAATTCATCAACTCTCATACATGCCCCGACTTTTCTACTTGTATATATAGGTATTATGTACAAACTCATGACCATTACAAAAGTATAAGCATGTTTAATGTACATGTATATACAAGCCTTCGTTCTATGATTATGCTCTAACTTCAATCTTCATGTATTGATTTTGGCTTCATCTTTTGACTTCAAACATTTGTCCAAAACATCAAGTGATGGTTTTCATGCACCAACAATATATACCTCTCGGCCAATGGGGTGCATGTCCTTGGGTTTGGCCAACTGTCCATCCAAGTGGCCCTCATGTGGACACTTTCCCAAGGGTGATCACATGCCTTCTAATTTCCCAAGATCTATCACATGTCCTATAAATCAAATGAGGGTTCTTCTCTCATGTACACACAAGGTGGCTCCTAAAGAACCTTCTCCCAAGAATAAGGTTCCCACACCTTAGGATAAATCAAGCCTAAGGTTCGAAACATTCAATTGGGAACTCATATGAATAAATACCCCAAGGGTTTCACCCAAAGGTTCAAGGCATGTTCCAAGGGTAATTCAAGGGCTAAACTCAGGCAAACATACATGATATTCTAACCTTTAGAATTCATATCTTTAACCTTCTGAACCCATGAATTATACAATAGGGGCTCATAGTATCCCTACTCTTGATTATGAGAGAGACACATTGGAGAGGGAGAGGGAGATTAAAATAGCCCTAAAGTTGCACTGAGAGACACTTGGGGGCTTAGAATAGCCTCGCAAACTACACACAAAATAGAGTCTTTATTTATTTATTGGATGTTACAAAGTAGGGCACGTAGTGCCAAGGTGATCCAAAGAGTGTGAGGGTTGGGTCCTTGTGAAACATACAAATCAAACTTTAGAGATAAGGATGTGAACTTTAGGTTACAAAATTCAATGTATACCAAAAATGCCTGCAACAATTGGGGAAGGATGATATTTGGTAAGCTAAAATTGACGGTAAACATACCCTTAGAAGTTACAGAATGTTCCTTTGTGATGGAATAAAGTGGTATGGAGAGAGATGCAATATAAAAGAGAGAATGATAAATCTATACCTCTAATGGTAGGTTTGAAATTGGTATGACTTGCCAAAGATCCTTGAATTCACATAGAAAGAGAAAAAACATCACGTATGATAAATAAACTCTCAAACTTAAAGCTAAATTGAAATGATTACTTTGACATCACTTGTGATGTCTTTTCTTGTTCAATGGCAAAATACAATGGATGTAGCGCGGATTTCTTTTCTACCTTTCCTAACTCTCAATGGTCCCACTATTCTATTTTATGGAGCACTTGCAA
>MU260068.1:907500-942500 GCA_020310875.1 Ceratopteris richardii
GAGGAGTTCTCATGAAGATTTGTCTTGTTTCTGCATTCCAAAAATATAGCTCAAAAGACAGTGTGCCCTATAGTGTTCCATATTGCTCATAGATTAACCATACAATAATCACATAGTCAACCACAAGTGTATGTGTGACTCATTGTAGAGTAAAACATAACTGTGATATGGTTCCTTTAGTGCCTCATGCATGTAATCAACATGTTTTCATCATTCTTTAGTGTGTGTATGTTATGTGTATCCTTCAACATAAATGTGATGAGAACAATCAAAGGAGTGATGAAACATAAAATGAAATCACACAATTATTCCCTTCCATGAGAACTCAACCAATATCAATGCATCAAGAGGGCAAACCGTGCATCTACTAGAATTCCAAATGTCATAAATCATGTTCCATGTGTCCTACAAGGTTAGTCATGCAACTTGAATAGACAAGAGTCATCGACAATCATGGACATTTCCTAATACATGCTTCCAAAAATAAGATAGTAAGTTCAATCATTAATCATGGGGTTCATGCACAAGTGTGGGTCTTTCTTATGAGCGGCCAATGTTCTTGGAGCTAATCACATAAATGCAGAAAATCAGAAGGAAAAATTCATGTGCACCCAAATGAGTCATTTATATTATGTAAGGATGGAGTCAGCTAATCATGAAACTGGTCTTGAACAAAAATATATAGTTTCGGTAATTCACATGCAAAGTTCAACCACCCCAAATTGTTCCCATGTGAGGGTCTTGACATGAAAAGCTTTGTAAATGTACACTTTAAGATCTGCAACACTCAAAAGTCCTGCTTACCCAAAATTTCACTCCCTACCTGCACATTCACATAAATATATATTTCCCCCAAAGTATACATGCTCACAACACAAAGAACATCATGAAGAAGCATAATACATATCCAAGGTTTTCACAGTCCTGCATAATGCAAGGGAATGGAGGAACACTTCCTCTATAGCGGTGGGGCAGGGACACCATCCTCCTGAGCTTGGCAATCAAAAAATCCCCCCAACCACAAGCATTACGCACCTAATCTCCCATACATTTAAGCCTCTGTCATGAGGCACACAAAGAGGGCCATCCTAATAAAAATAGAAGCAAGTGTGAAACCATGGTCAATCATTCACCCATCTATTCCAAGAACATCTAAGTGAGGCGCCAAAGATACATATGCCAATAGTATGCCTGTAACCTTCTATGAGGAGAAAACATATAAAGAGATATTAGCATGATTGTCACATATGATGCAGGCTTCTCAAGCTATGTAGTTTTTCTTCATACTCCTCCAAGTAGTTGGGCCTTCAAGGACTTGATCGGAGGACATCTATCAAGAATCTGCTGAGCCTTGGGGTCTTCTCCCTATAACACATCTCCAGGTAACCGATTAGCCTTAACTTCTAAAAAGATAACAAAAACTCTATCAATAACAACAATTTCAAACATAACATCTTTCTTTCTTAGCATCTGACATGAATATACACATGGAGTGAGCAGCAGAATTATGGACATGATTCCTTAAGCGTGAGTTATCTGGTTTATATAGTGTGGGCAATGGGCATACACAGGTGAAATGTGTTACAAAGTGAAGCATGACTAATGCACCACATCCAAAAATCTTGTGAGCAATTCCAGAAACTTATTATGACAGCAAGGGTACTAGCAAGCCATCAACAAAGCAGATAGTTGATCCAGTCATCAATCATAGGGTTGGTGCATGCAAGTGTGGGTCCATTCTCTGATTTTAGAACATGCACAACGATGTACACAAGTGGACACAAGGGAAGTCCCACCCCCCCAATCTATGATACATCTACCAACTTCTCCATTCAACACAAATGAACACACAGAACCAAAAAGAGAACATTATGAGGAATAGGCAAGTTGTCAGCTGTCATTAGTCATGGTAGTAACCTACAATTAAAAATTCATATCAGCCAAAGTTGTCAAGAATCACAAGATACCATGTATTGCCTTGTGATAAGTCTTCCAATACTACACAGCACATCAAGGGAGTCGGCTTGCATCAGTCCCAAGCCTTTGTCAGTGTGTGTGTGTGACTTCATGTTTTAACTTGCTACATCTTGTTGTATAAAAATGATGCAACCCAAATCCTATGGGCTACCAAAAACCCTTGTTTAGTCCTGTAACACTCAGGTCAGAGTCATGGTGAGCAAAATGAAAACATACAGTACATGCTGGAGGAGATCACAGACGAGCCCAACGCCTCCCAGAACATCAGCAATCAAATTTTTTCCATGCCTCTTGATGATACCCCTGAATTCGGGCAGTTTTATGGGGTTACCGAAGCGGAGCCCATCTGCAAGGCTCAAGTTGAAGGATATTCTTTGAAGCCTTCTTTGTAGGATAGCACCCCTCAGAATCAGCTCTATACAAATAGAGATAGTTGTAGACAGCATCAATGAAATAATCCTGTAACCTCCTTGGAAGTCCTGCAAGATGTACTTCGATAAAAAGGACAATTATACTAGAAGCATATCATAGTGAATTTATTAATTAATATCCCGGAGTGTACATGTATTGATGCAAACACAAATGAAAAGGTATTCAATTTCTTGTAAAGACATAGACATGAATCTTGGTAGGCATGGTTTCTCCTCCAGCAGTGTTCATAATTATGCAAAAGGAATCCTTCTGTTCTTAAGGAAATTCCCAAACAATATGGAAACCATAAAAAAAAACACTTCATATATGAGGACTGCATATGTTACTACAGAGCGTTTGCATAATACCATTAGGCATAAAATACATTTCATGTCCCTAGTCACATTACAGAACTATTCCAGTTTCATAAGTGCAAAAAAATATTGATTTCAGTCCAGCCACAAGCCTAAAATTGAAACATCCCTCCTTGCTCAAGCAACAAAATTAGGGACCGGAAACTCCTAATTGATTAAAGTAGAGGGATCGAGGGACTTCAATCCAATTGAGTAACAACAAATACCACACCATCAATGGCCAGCTTGAACCCCAACATGGAAGTAGCATTGAGACTTTTGACAAGAAAAACTCATTCATGTCCATCTTTGGCAGACAGAAATAGCGCAGGACCGAGCTTGCACATCCCAAGCCAACATGGTATGTGATTTCGGGTAAGAGATTCTTCAGAGGCGGTGAGAGGAGTGCACAAGGACGATAATGTTCGCACCAAGGACCTGACAAGAGAAGATACCAGAAAGCACAGAAAATATTCCAAGCAAAAAAACACGTTGAATCCTTCCTATTTAATTCGTGAGTTACATGCAACAGTGTTTAGCTATTTCATCATGATTCTCGTAATGCCTAGCCCCAGTGGTAATTTTGCTATCACCATGAAGAAAAGATAACATCTCAGTATGGTCGAACAAGACCAGGGCCATTGTAGCATGCTGTGAATTGAGTATGATCCACAGGGATTAATAGATAGGTACTACCCGAAAATGACAAGACGAGTACCTAAACTTCTTCAACTGTTGCTCTCGACAGAGACACATCTTCTGACTTTGATAATTGGAACATTACCTTAACTAGGATCTAGGAGATCACATACAATTTCCATGTACAACTATAAAGTCGTGACAAAATCCCATTCTGAACAGATAACAGCATAGAATGGACCATTATTCCATGAGCAGTCATGTATATATACACATACACATACACATACACACACATACACATACATATATATATATATACATATATATATATATATATATATATATATATATATATATATATATATATATATATATATATATATATATATATATATATATATATATATATATATATATATATATATATATATATATATATATATATATATATATATATATATATGTGTGTGTGTGTGTGTGTGTGTATGTGTATACATCTCTCTCTCTCTCTCTCTCTCTCTCTCTCTCTCTCTCTCTCTCACACACACACACACACACACCCCCCCTTCAGCCCTTCCGGGCTGCCCCGCCTCAGCCCTCCCCCAGACCCACTCTGCTGCCCCACGTCAGCCCTCCCACAGACCCACTCTGCTGCCCCGCCTCAGCCCTCCGACAGACCCACTCTGCTGCCCCGCCTCAGCGCTCCCACAACCCTCTCTGTTGCCCGAACTAGTTAATTAATTATGCCTCATATTCCTAATATATCTTTTTTGGCATCCCACCCATACTCTAACCCCAAACTGAAACCCTAACCCTTACCCTAGCTTTGACCCTTGGCCTAACCCTAACCATAAGCCTAACCCTAACCCTAAACCTGACCTAAAAACCCTAACCCTAAGTTAAAGCCCAACCTGAAACCGTAGTCTCTCTCTCTCTGAAACCCAAACTGAAACCGTAGTCTCTCTCTCTCTCTCTCTCTCTCTCTCTCTCTCTCTCTCTCTCTCTCTCTCTCTCTCTCTCTCTCTCTCTCTCTCTCTCTCTCTCTCTCTCCCCCTCCCCCTCCCCCTCCCCCTCCCCCTCCCCCTCCCTCCCTCCCTCCCTCCCTCCCTCCCTCCCTCCCTCTCTCTCTCTCTCTCTCTCTCTCTCTCTCTCTCTCTCTCTCTCTCTCTCTCTCTCTCTCTCTCTCTCCCCCCAGCCCTATCTCGGGCCCGTCATTCACACCCCCCACAGTTGTGCCCTAGATTCACATTGCCGCCCATCGCCTAATTTAAACAAAACCTCACCTAATCGACCCACCCCTAACCCTAAACTAACCCTAACCTGAATCGAATCTCCTAACCCTAGCATGGAAATGGAATGCATGGAAATGGAATGTCCCTATCACGGACCAACAACTGTTGCCTACAGTTATTAGCCACTCCCACCCTTGCTCCATTACGCATCGGGCGCGCTCCCGTCTTCATCGCAAATCTTTGGGCTCAGCACACTGAGCATTTCTCCATCTCCTAACGGGGGATGGATGAAGACCCTCACACGTCAGAAGAGGCGAGCCTTTGAGGAGGCACAGGAGCTTGAGCTATATCATCTCTTTATGAGTATGGACAGTGCTACAGCATGGCATACCCTACGACAGCCACGCCCGGCCACACCTATTGGGGACCTATACACATGGCATGATTATGCTGAGAGATTATATGAGGTACCTGGGCAGCCTCCCATTGCCGAGCCACTTGAGCCTCGCCCTACTAGTTATTCTCTCTTCACAGCAAAGATGGTTGAGAGGGCCATAGCACGACTATGACATGGACGTTCGACATACCATACGGGATTGCAGAGCGAGCATCTCATATACGCAACCTCCACTATAGCCCCGTTAAATGCACATGTCTTCAACCGGGCTATAGGGGAGGGCTTCCTACAGGAGTGGACTATGCACACCATTGCGCCTATCCACAAATCTGGCGACACGCTGGACCCAGGGAACTACACGACCATCATGATTGGCCACACCATGGCCAAACTATACGGTGCCATACTTGAGGCAGAGCTCGGCTCATATGCAAAGACTGAGGGGCTACGAGCACGAGGCCAGGCAGGTTTTTGTCGAACTTTCTCTACTATTGATCACAGCTTCGTTTTGCCCCGCCTCATTGATGGGGCAATGGTGCGGAAGAAGAGATTATATTGTTGCTTTGTGGACTTCCACAAAGCTTTTGATATTGTGCCACGAGAGAGAATCTTCCGACGCCTCCAGAGCTTGGGAGTACCATCTAGGATGATTTGGGCCATCTATGCACTCTATCTGAGGGTACAGTGTCCAAGAGGTATATCTGAGGCCACTGCTAGCACCATCGATGTTAAGTAAGGCTGCCCACTCTCCCCCACTCTATTTGGTCTCTACATCGACGAGATTGAGGACTACATTCTCCGAGCTGGAGGAGAGGATGAAGACCTCGCAGGTACACATGTCCACATTTTATTATATGCCGATGACATTGTATTGATTTCAGAGTCACCAGAGGGATTACAGCGCCACTTGGATTCCCTGGATGAGTTTTGTACACAACGGGGCTTGACAGTAAACCTTGGCAAGACCAAGGTCATGATCTTCCACACCTCCCCCATGGTGAGGAATGGAGCAAGATTCACAGCTGGCGGTGGAGAGATTGAGGTGGTCACTTCCTATGTCTACCTCGGAGTCACATTCACAAGCTTGCCTGGCCCCTTTAGCATGTGACAGGCAGCCACCGATAAACTCACACGAGGATATGCAGCTTTAGCCATGTTAGAGCGGAGATGTCACCAGGCACACTTCCAGGAGCCTCACACGAAGGGGTGGCTATTTGACACACTAGTCAGATCAGCTATGATGTATGCTGCAACAGTTTGGGCCCCAGGCTTCACAATCACCCAATGGAGTGCTATCGAGAGGCCCCAGTTATGTATGATCTCGCGACTACTTCGCGGGAAACAATCGGTACCACATGACATCATCAGGGCAGAGCTAGCTGCACCACCCATGGTAGTAGATGCACTATTCCAAACTATCTTCTTTATTCAGAGGATGAGGGAGCTCCCTACAGACAGACTCACACGCAGAGCTTTTGAGGCATCTATACAGATATCAGAGTCAGGATATGAGAGAGCTTGGTACACTCAAGTTAGAGTCTGGTTTGATAGTCATGGGCTTGATATGGTCAGATTGCCGCCTTTCCAGTACGACCCAGCCTCACCTCACATCCACCTCTCTCTTCATGAGAGGAATGTTGTGATGAGACAGGATCTTTGGCAGCTCTACATTAGTCAAACATGGCACACACCACACATGGGATCGAGACTATCGCACTATCGAGACCAGTTCTTAGACATACTAGCAAACGGTTTCATCCGGCGGCCACGTTACATGGATACTTACATGCCTCATAGCTCGAGGGTAGCGATTGGCCAATTGAGAGTCTCATCACATAGGCTAGAGATTGAGACGGGCAGAGCTACAGACATTCCCAGAGAGGAGGGGATATTCAGGGTTTGCAGAGTAGAGATGGAGGATGAGGAGCACTTTGTATGCAGATGTAGACCATATGATGGCATGCGTGGCAGATACAGGACTCTATTTACATGGAAGCCCACCCTCCGAGAGATCATGGACTCTACAGACAAACGACAGCTCGGGCGATTCCTACTAGAGATACAGAGTCACAGAGATTCCCTACTCCAGCCTACTGTAGGAGCCCATACAAGAGGGAGACAGAGTCAGCTCACTGAATTCTTTATTCCACGACGTGCTGCAGCCCTCCCCCCCTCAGCCCACACACCGAGAGGGGTGACTCTTCAGCAGGCTCAAACTTCTCGAGCTAGGAGACGACCCCGTGCTAGAGGATATTGGGCCCGGAGACTTCACCGACATCAAATTGCAGAGATCCAGGCTCGTCACCATCGTGCCATGGAGGAGAGACGATTCCAGATGATGGCTGATCCCACTTCAGCTATCACGATGGCCCTAAGTCCAACTCCACCTATGTATCACATCTTACACCCACCCACTAGCACAGGATGGAGCTAGTTAGTCTTTTTCAAATGCATTCTCATGCTTGTTGTACTACCCCTTTGCATAAAGACTATCATAGATATCGCACTCCATACACCCCCCCCCACCACTTTCATGGGTGTCTCCACATGCATATCACGGAGATATGTATCACCTTTACCAGTTTTTTTTTCCGCATTTTTATCTTCTTTGATAGACAGAAGATACACCCATGTACATCGTTGTCTCATAGGCCGAGTTCGCCCTCCTAATAGACGTAAAAACAATCTCTCTCTCTCTCTCTCTCTCTCTCTCTCTCTCTCTCTCTCTCTCTCTCTCTCTCTCTCCCCCTCCCTCCCACCCCCCTCCCTCCCTCCCTCTCTCTCTCTCTCTCTCTCTCTCTCTCTCTCTCTCTCTTTCCCCCCCCCCCGCCGACCCGATTCACTTGCTAGCACCATCGGGGTGAAGCAAGGGTGCCCCCTCTCACCCACCCTTTTTGGTTTATACATTGATGAGATAGTGGACTTCATATGGCAGCAAGGAGAAGAGGGCATTGAGGTACGAGGGACTACTATCCACATTCTTTTATATGCTGATGATATTGTGCTCGTTTCAGAGTCTGCAGAGGGTCTACAACGTCACCTACACGGCCTAGATGATTTTTGTACACATAGAGGGTTATCAATGAACCTTGGTAAAACCAAGGTTTTGATCTTCCATACATCAGCAGAGGTGAGGAGACACAGTTCTCTCAAAGCGGCAGGCGGACCCATTGAGGTAGTTGGTTCATATGTCTACTTGGGAGTGACTTTCACAGCAGCCTCTAGGGTTTTCTCCATGTCTCAGGCAGCCCGTGATCGCATCGTTATCAGATGCCCGGCATACTCGGACCTACGAGCACAGTTCCAGATAGAGGAGTCACTCCAGTTGTGCATGACCATTGCAGACTAGCGGAGGATGGGGCGTTTCCTCATGGCTGCATATGAGAGATGAGATCGGATGCTAGAGCCTACACACCAGACACGGGTGAGTACCCAGCAGACTATTACTCAGTATTTTGAGTGCGTTGGTCCACATCGGATGGACCCGCCTCCCAGAGGCATAGGGCTCACTCTCCAGCAGGCAGCGGCACAGAGAGTGCGACGCCGACCACATCTGGTTGGGTACCGACGACCACGACTACACGAGGAGGATATCTCACGCATCAGGATAGCCCACAACTACATGATGGAGCATAGGCGCACTACCACCACTTGGACATGCTTCCTCCAGAAGGCACTCCTACCGCCGCCGATGTACCATATACTCCACCCACCTCCACCCATCATCAACAGTTAGGGTATACACATTCACTCCCTCATGGGTCCCCTTTGTATCAGGTGGTCATTATTTGCTGAGCCAGACCCACTCTCCCCCCACGCACCATTATTTTATTCCCACTACCTCCTCATTACAGGTACCACTCTCCTTTGTTGTTTTCCGCCTACACAGTTTTGTGTAGCCAGTATTTTTTTCCTTTCCATTGCTACACAGAGATTACCATAGTTGTATATGATTTCGTCTCATAGGCCAAGTTTGGCCTTTGGAAGACTTTAATATACCTCTCTCTCTCTCTCTCTCTCTCTCTCTCTCATTTTTTCATCTTCGAATGCAATGAGCGCTACAACTAAGAAGGACGATTTGATGAAAATAGAGGACAAACTGACCATAACTATCAAAGAAAACAAGAAGATGGTGGACTCCACTATCACGGCCATCATCAGCCACCTCTCAAAGCTCGAGAAGGAAGTAGAAACATATCATAAGGAGAGGGAAGCATGGCAGAAAGAGAAAGAAGAGCGTGAGAGGGAGAGAAACAAAGAAAAAGAAGAATGGGCTAAGGAAAGGGCAAACATGAAAGAGGAATTGGAGCTCCTCAAAGCTTCAATGGTCTCTCTCACACCCGAAGAGGGAGAGATTAATATGAACAAGACAGAAGCTCTAAAAGAAGAACTCACCAAAGCTTTGACCGCGAGCATGGAAAACAAATTAGAAGCTACCAAAGAAGGACGGATCGACATAGCGAAAAAGAACATCAAAAAAGAAGCCAAAGAGGAAGCACAAAAGGAAGAAGCACTCATTGTGCACAGCACCATTGAAGAAGAAAAGATGAGACATGCACGTCGTCTCAATGTACGCATCACGGGCACTATAGAAAAAGAAGGCTCTACACCCGAGTCCGACAGGAAGACACTATGCAGGATGCTCGGCTACAAAGAGGACTCCCCTCCATTTATCAAGTCTTGGAGAACGGGACGAGACCCCACGAAGAAGAGAGCTCTCATTCTACACTTCCCTTCAGAAGATGTAAGATCTACTTTCCTACGCAAGAGGGTGATTCTGAGAGCACTTGATGGCCCCCCCATCTACCTTGATGACGATCTCACACCCATGCAAGTAGCACACCGCCGGGCATGCATGCCGAGAGTACACCAAGCTCGCAAAGAAGAAAAGAAGCCTTCATACAGAGATGGTCGTGTCATCATTGATGGCAAGGCCATCCCATAGGGATTCGCGGACTGTGAGACACTCGAGGAGATACACCTTGCAGTTTGGAACTGCAATGGAGATCTATGGACACACCCAGAGAGGTTGGAAGAGGTGCGCAAAGGCAAAGACATCATTATGCTCACGGAGACACATGAGAGCCCGGACCGGGGCCTACCTCGAGTCCACGGTTTCCAGTGGGAGTCCACATACAGAGAGTGTACACATCAGCACACCACCAGAGGATCAGGAGGAGTAGCCATACTCTTCAGAGATGGACTTCAGAGCAGGATACAGATAGTCACACGTGACTCACAGGCCAGATATCTTTGGATTCGACTCCAGCTCTCACAGGAGCGGATCATCTTCATAGCTTTATGCTACTTTGCTCCTTCTAGCTCGCGATTCGCTATCATAGATCGAGAGGAGGACTCACCATACACTTGCTTGTCAGATGAGATTACAGAGTACTCTGCATTAGGGGAAGTCTTCCTTATGGGAGACCTCAATGCCAGGACAGGCAATGCTCAGTGTGAGATATTTGACCCAGGAGACCCACAGATACTACGTACCATAGAGGATGAGTCTACAGCTCGAGCATTAACTGACTCTACACACACTCATTATGGCACTCACTTACTCAGACTAGGCTCTCGACATAATCTCGTTATCTATAACGGGATGGCTCAGTGGCCTACCTCGGGAGGATTGACATGCATACCACACTCAGTCACAGATGGCAGGGGAAGTTCAGTCGATTACGTCTTGGAATCTAGAGAGGCCATTCACCTACTTATCTCATTCACCATCCCACCCATACCCATTGGGGCCGATCACGCATACCTCACTCTCTCCCTCAAGGGAGACACCCTTACACGCACACTCGTAGCACGCATCCCACACACCACCATCCACTTCACACACGAGCTAGCTCACATATATGCGGCCCAAGTCGAGAAGGGTCTTCTCTTGCTTCACCCTGACACTCCACTATCCCTACTCACCTCACAGATAGCATCAGTTCTTCAGACATCCGCCATCAGCTCCTTCCCACACACCATCCATTCTGGTCACACACCTCCTCCCGAGACTATGCCACAACATCGTTGGTATGATGAGGAATGCAGAGATACTTACCGCCGACTACGAGCTCAGCGAGAATTGGGAGAGATCACAGAGAGACAGGCCACGAGACTGATGAAGAATCTCACACGTCGGAAGAGGCGAGCCTTTGAGGAGGCCCAGGTGCTTGAGCTATACCATCTCTTTATGAGTATGGACACTGCCGAAGCATGGCGTACCCTACGAGAGCCACGCCCGACCACACCTATTGGGGACCTACACACATGGCATGATTATGATCAGAGATTATATGAGGTGCCTCGGAAGCCTCCCATTCCCCTTCCACTTGAGCCTCGCCCTACTAGTTCTTCTCTCTTCACAGCAAAGATGGTTGAGAGGGCCATAGGACGACTTCGACATGGACGTTCGACAGACCATACGAGATTGCAGAGTGAGCATATCATATATGCAGCCTCCACTATAGCCCCGTTGATTGCACATGCCTTCAACCGGGCTATAGGGGAGGGCTTCCGAGAGGAGTGGACTAGGCACACCATTGTGCCTATCCACAAATCTGGCGACACCCTGGATCCAGGGAATTACAGGACCATCATGATTGGCCACACCATGGCCAAACTATACGGTGCCATACTTGAGGCAGAGCTCTTCCAACGCCTTCAGAGCTTGGGAGTACCATCAGGGATGATTTGGGCCATCTATGCACTCTATGAGCAGGTGACTGGGAGAGTACAGTGTCCAGGAGGTATGTCTTAGGCCATTGCTAGCACAATCGGTGTTAAGCAAGGCTCCCACTCTCTCCCACTCTATTTGGTCTCTACATCGATGAGATTGAGGACTACATTCTCTGAGCTTGAGGAGAGGGTGCAGACCTCGCAGGTACACCTGTCCACATTTTATTATATGCCAATGACATTGTCTTGATTTCAGAGTCACCCGATGGATTACAGCGCTACTTGGATGCCCTCGATGAGTTTTATACATAGAAGGGCTTGACAGTAAACCTTGGCAAGACCAAGGTCATTATCTTCCACACCTCCCCCTTGGTGAGGAATGGAGCAACATTCAGAGCCGGCGGTGGACAGATTGAGGTGGTCACTTCCTATGTCTACCTCAGAGTCACATTCACGAGCTTACCTGGCCCCTTCAGCATGAGACAGGCAGCAACCAATAGACTCACGGGAGGATATGCAGCTTTAGCCATGTTAGAGCGGAGATGTCACCAGGCACACTTCAAGGAGCCCCGCACGCAGGGGTGGCTATTTGACACACTAGTCCAACCAGCTATGATGTATGTTGCGACAGTTTGGGCCCCAGGCCTCACAGTCACCCAGTGGAGTGCGATCGAGGGGCCCAGGTACGTATGATCTCATGACTATTTCGCAGGAAACAGTCTGTACCACATGACATCATCAGGGCAGAGCTAGCTGCACCACCCATGGTAGTAGATGCACTATTCCAGCCTATCTGCTTTATTCAGAGGATGAGGGAGCTCCCTATAGATAGACTCACACGCAAAGCTTTTGAGGCATCTATACAGATATCAGAGTCAGGATATGAGAGAGCTTCGTACACTTAGAGTATGGTTTGATAGTCATGGGCTTGATATGGACAGATTGCCGCCTTTTGAGTACGACCTAGACTCACCTCACATCCACCTCTCTCGTCATGAGAGGAATGTTGTGCTGAGACAGGATCTTTGGCAACTCTACATTAGTCAAACATGGCACACACCACACATGGGATCGAGACTATTGCACTATCGAGACCAGTTCTTAGACATCCTAGCGGACGGTTTCATCCGACGGCCATGTTACATGGATACTTACATGCCTCATAGCTCGAGGGTAGCGATTGGCCAGTTGAGAGTCTCATCACATAGACTAGAGATTGAGATGGGCAAAGCCGCAGACATTCCCAGAGAGGAGCGGATATGCAGGGTTTGCAGAGTAGAGATGGAGGATGAGGAGCACTTTGTATGCAGATGTAGCGCATATGATGGCGTCAGAGGTAGATACGGGACTCTATTTACAGGGCAGCCCACCCTCCGAGAGATCATGGACTCTAGAGACAAACGACAGCTCGGGCGATTCCTACTAGACATACAGAGTCACAGAGATTCCCTACTCCAGCCTACTGTAGCAGCCCATATAGGAGGGAGACAGAGTAAGCTCACTGAGTTCTTTATTCCACGACGTGCTGCAGCCCTCCCCCCCTCAGCCCACACATAGAGAGGGGTGACTCTTCAGCAGGCTCAGACTGCTCCAGCTAGGAGACAACCCTGTGCTAGAGGATATCGAGCCCCGAGACCTCACCGACATCAGATTGCAGAGATCCAGGCACATCACCATCGCGCCATGGAGGAGAGACGATTCCAAATGATGGCTGATCCCGCTTCAGTTATCACGATGGCCCTGACTCCACCTCCACCTATGTATCACATCTTACACCCGCCCACTAGCACAAGATGGAACTAGTTAGTCGTTTCAGATGCATTCCCATGCTTGTTGTAATACCCCTTTGCATATAGACTATCATAGATATCGCACTCCATACGCCCCCCCCCCCCCCCACTTTTATGGGTATCTCCACACGCATATCACGGAGATTTCTATCAGCTTTACCAGTTTCTTTTTCAGCACTTTTATCTTCTCTGATAGACAGAAGATACACCCATGTACATCGATTTGTCTCATAGGCCGAGTTCGGCCTCCTAATAAACGTAAAAACTAACTCTCTCTCTCTCTCTCTCATGGCTCCCAAGCTGGAGGAACAGCTGGCCACCCTAGAGCATGCCCTCCGAGAGTTGATAGGAAAACACAAGAAAGAAGGAGATTCTGTAGTGAACGGGGTTACCCGCAGAGTTGTCACCCTCGAAGCCAAGGTGGCAAACTTGGAGAAGGAAAACGAATCCCTTCGAGAAGAGCTTCTTGCTACCCGCAAGCAGCACTCACGGGACCTGGAAGAGTTGCACACGGCGCTTACTGATATGAAAACGAAACTGGACAGCATGCACGAGGAGGGGGAGATCGCTCCGCAGCTAGAGGACATTCGGGTGACTATCAAGGAGTGTATGGAGGTGGTGCAGAGCGAGCTTGAGACTAGGAAAGACGGATGGGTCGAGGTTGTAAAAAAGAACCTTCGACAGGAGGCAAAGAATAACAACCACCATGAGGAGATCCACATAGTGCATACCACCATTGAGGAGGAGCGGATGCGACAGGCTCGCAGGCTCAATGTTCGCATCTCCGGCCTCACAGAGACAGACGTATCACCAGAGGAGGATGGACGTCGCTTGTGCACATTACTTGGATACCGCGCGGATGAGCCTCTCCCTTTCACCAGAGCCTGGAGAGCAGGACGGGACACCACACGGAGCAGAGCACTTATCCTTCAGTTCTCAGATGAGGCAGGGAGGAGAGACTTCCTGAGACGACGGGCGGTACTACGCACTACACCGGGAACCCCCATCTATTTGGATGACGACCTCACACGGATGCAGGTAGAGCACAGACGGGCATGCATGCCACGTGTCCTCCAGGCCAGACGAGAGGGACATCGTGCCCTCTATAGAGACGTTCGGGTCATCATTGATGGACGGCCCATTGACTAGGGATTCGCGGCCTATGAGACAGCACAGAAGGAGGTGCACATTGCAGTCTGGAATTGCAATGGATCTTTGTGGACACATCCAGGGCGCCTCGAGGAGGTGATGGAGGGCAGAGACGTTATCTTCTTGACAGAGACACACGAGAGCCCGGGAAGGAGCCTACCGAGGATTGAGGGCTATAGGTGGGAGTCAGCTCACCGCAGCCAGATGAGAAAGCACACCACACGAGGATCAGGAGGAGTAGCCGTGCTCTACAGACAGTCGCTACCGCACAGGGTACAGGTGGTATCCAGAGACCAAGAGGCACGTTTCATGTGGATACGCCTGCAGCTATCAGAGGAGAGAGCAGTGTACTTCACCGTATGCTATATTGCACCCATTGGTTCGCGCTTCACACGTTCCCCTGAGCAGCTATCAGGGGGGGAGGGACCAAACACCACATCGCCATATGAGTGCCTCAGTGACACGATTATGGAGTATACCGGGATGGGCGAAGTCTTCCTTGTAGGAGACTTCAATGCCCGCACTCAGAGCCACCAGTGTGATATCTACGATTTTGATGACCCTGCGATGCTTCGTACCATACAGGACATGCCTACACTCAGAGCCTCAGCCGACACCGCCACGCCCACCCCATACGGCCGACACCTACTTCAGATGGGAGTAGCACACCGTCTCGTTATATATAATGGGATGGGAACCTAGCCCACCTCGAGCAGCCTCACCTGCATTCCACCCACGACACCGCAGGAGGGCAGTGTGGTAGACTCACTAGGCTTGCATTTGAGAGCTCTAGACATTTGGCAGAGACAAGGCATGAGAGAGTATGGTATGCACAGACTTACCGATGGTTAGCAGACCATGGCATGAGCATTACGGATCTCCCCCCTTTTTAGTATGACCTCTCTTCCCCCCACATTACCCTCTCTCGTTCGGAGAGGAATAGGATCATCCGTCAGGACCTACTACAGATACACGTCAGGGAGACATGGATAGCACCACGGGAGCCTCTTCCCACAAAGAGGCAACACTACAGAGAGCACTTCCTGACTCTGACAGCGGATGGTTTCATTCAGAGACGACGATACATGGATACATATATGGCACCAGCCGAGAGAGTGGCCATTGGGCAGCTCAGAGTATCATCACACCAGCTCGAGATTCAGGTTGGGCGAGCCACACATACCCCGAGGGATGAGAGATTATGCAGGATATATAGAGAGGAGGTGGAGGACGAGGAGCACTACACATGTAGATGCCCGGCATATGAGGACATCAGAGACCGCTACCCACAGCTCTTCGGGGGGCCCAGAGAGATCAGGGCTTTATTGGGGACAGAGCACCAGCACCCTCTAGGTCGTTTTCTAGTAGAGCTCCAGCACCGCCGTGCATCACTCCTCCAGCAGCAGATGGAGATACACCTTGCCCCCCCCTCAAACTTATATTACAGATTTTTTCAGACCCACAACCACTCGAGGACCCAGCTCGATGCGGGGTGTCACATTACACAGAGCAGAGGAGCTTAGACGACAGCGTCGATGACCGAGACCCCCAGTCCGGAGAGCCAGTCCACATCAGAGAGAGATTCAGGCGATTCACGCACGCCATGACATGGAGATACGGAGACGTCAGCAGCGCACCCCTATCGATTTGGATGTTCAGAGCATTTTGAGGATCGCCATGATGCCTTACCCACCGATGCATTATATCCTACACCCACTCCAGACATTTAGTGGGTTGTGATACCATCGAGCCTCCCCTCCCTATGCATATCATATTTGTATCTCACCCATTGAGCATATAGAGTGCATACCCATAGCACCCCACACCCTTGATGCCAGTTATTATCCACTCCTTTTATACCCGTTTGCGGTACTCACACTTTATTTTCCTTTTGGGATCACAGTGGATACTGATGTATATGTTTTGTCTCATAGGCCGATTTTGGCCTCTAATAGACGTTAAAAAGTCTCTCTCTCTCTCTCTCTCTCTCTCTCTCTCTCTCTCTCTCTCTCTCTCTCTCCCCCCCCCTCGAAGCAGCATGGCTTGGCTCGAAAAAAAAGATGTGGAAGACATGATTACTAAGGAAGTCAGAGAGGCAAAGGAGGAGGAAGACAAGGCACTTAATCAAGAAATGAGGAAGTCCACTGATAGAATAAGAGCCCTAGAAGAGCATGTCAAAATTATTGAAGAAGACCAAGATCAAATGAGAGCTGAGATACATAGGCTTCAAGAAGAAATCATTCAGCTCAGGATGTCCAAAGAAGAAGGAGAGATAACAAAGCTAGATGACTTGAAAGAAGAAATAAAAAATGATTGGAAGATGGGCGTACAAGAACACATCAGATCAGAGATAGAAGCAACACAAAATAGTTGGGTGGAAGTGGTAAGTAAAAATATTAAAAAAGAGGTCAAAGAAGAAGTGAAGATGGAAGTCAAGGAAGACGTGGAAAAGGAAGAACTCACACGAGTTCAGGATACACTAGAAGAGGAGAGACTTCGACACATTCGAAGACTCCACATTCAGATTATGGGCCTACCGGAGGGAGTCACAAGAAGCTAACGCCACCGACATTTGCTGCCACCGTGGATATGAGAACATGCCCTTCACATGCGCATGGAGGGCTGGGAGGGATATGTCTCGTTCACGAGCACTCATCCTTCGTATGAGCTCCGAGGAGACACAGACCGCCTTTTTTAGACGTCAGTCAATACTACGTGGACTACCAGGCGGCACTCTCTACATGGACGAGGACCTCACGAGGATGCATGTAGACACCGACGTGCTTGCACGCCATAGATACTCCAAACACGCCGAAAGGGAAGGAACGCCTTTTATCGAGATGGTAAGATCTTCATAGACGGACGCCCTATCAAAGAGGGCCACGCGGCCTATGAGACATCATTACACCACGAGGCACCACTCAGAGAAGGAGTGTGGAATCGCAACGGGGCACTCTGGACACAACCACACAGACTCGAGGAGATCCTGGAGTCACATGACTTTGCTTGCATTACAGAGACACATGAGAGCCCAGAGAGAGGCCTACCACGCATTGCAAGGTTTCACTGGGAATCTGCATTCAGGACCACGATGAGACAGAGTACAGCACGAGGGTTGGGAGGTGTTGCTATCATATTTAGACAGGAGAAACAGAGTCTCATCCATATCATAGGGAGAGATGAGGAGGCACGATACATGTGGGTTAGCATGGAGATAGAACCAGATAGCTTGATTTACATTGCGATATGCTACTTTCCACCGGGTGGATCACGATATGCAAGACAGAACTTTGGAGGATCGATTCGAGACAGAGACTCACCATACACAACACTTTCAAATGACATACTACATTACAGCACCTTAGGTGAAGTCTTCCTTATGGGGGACTTCAATGGCCGCACCCAGTCACGTCAGTGCGAGGAATACGACATGGATCATCCACATCTCATGAGAGGTAGAGATCCAGAGGAGACGTGCATCAGTAGAGTGTCAGCACATATGGGTCAGGATGCCACCGGATATGGCAGACAACTGCTTGCGTTGGGCAGCAGACACCATCCTATTATATATAACAAGATGCACCATTGGCCAGGTTCGAACGGACTTCCTTGCTTCCCTCACGGGGGAGACTTCTTAGCATGCATACAGAGCGCATTGCTTATCATGCTTTCCAAGCATCACGTGATATGGCATTAGCAAGCGACACCTCCTCATGGTATGCACAGACACGAGATTGGCTGGCCCACCATGGTCTTGACATAGATAGGCTACCACCATTACAGTATGACTTACAAGCACCCACCTACTCGCTCTCTCATCACGAGAGGAATAGGGTCATTCGCCATGAGATATGGCATACATACATACAGAGGACATGGGTGAGCCCTAGGGATACATTGCCACCGAAAATGCTCTATTACCATGAGCATTTTCTACATATATCGGACGAGGGCTTCATTGAGATCCTTAGATACATGCAGACATACCTGCCCCACCACCTTCGAGTCTTCATTGGGCAGCTCCAAGTTTCCTCACATCAGCTCGAGATTGAGAGGGGTTGGTCCAATGAGCCCCCCGTGAGGAGAGGTGGTGCCTAGTATGCTAGACAGAGGTAGAGAGTGAGGAGCATTTTGTTATCAGACTATGGGAGACCAGTGGCACTTGCGACGCTTCCTCACAGCAGCATGCGAGGCAAGCGGTCAACACAGTCCACACATCAGACAGGGGTGAGTACCGAGCAGACCATTACTCAGTTCTTTCAACGAGTTGAGCTACATCAGAGAGGCCCATCTATAGGGTTCACGCTCCACCAGGCAGTAGCACAAAGAGCACGATACCGACCAGCCATGGTTGGTACCACCACCCCCTCGGTTGTCTTCCTTCAGTAGGCACTCGGACCCCCACCAATGTACCACATACTACACCCACCTCCACCCATCACCAGTAGCCAAGGTATTTTACTCACTCACATTATGGATCCCCCATGTATTTTGTGGCCATTATCTGCAGAGTCGGAGCCACGTCTCCCCAGCCCTTTCCAGCCCTATATAGCTCTGTGTAGCGAGTACTCTTTATTCCATTTATTTCTTATAAAGGGTTACTACACTTGTACATGGTTTTGTCTCATAGGCCAAGTTTGGCCTCCAAAAGACATTAATATGACTCTCTCTCTCTCTCTCTCTCTCTCTCTCTCTCTCTCTCTCTCTCTCTCTCTCTCTCTCTCTCTCTCTCTCTCGTGTGTGCGTGCATGTGCGTGTGCGTGTGCGTGCGCGTGCGCGTGTAGTGTGCGTGTGTGTATGCGTGTGCATGTGCGTGTGCGCAGAGTACAAAGGTGAGATTTAAATCGGGATTTAAATCGTAGAGATTTAAAGGAAATGAAAAATAAAAATAGAGGTTTTATTCATCATGAGCGATTTTTATTTTATTATGTATTTCGTAATTCATCAAGATAACTAAAGGCATCTCCAAATCTCATTAGAAATAGGAATTACCATAATTGAAGAGATTTCCAACAAAAGGGTTCAAAATCGTAAATGATTTAGACAATTTTTTTTATTTTAAAAAAAACTGATTTTTATTAATAAAAAATCGCTCCTAGAGATTTAAATTGCAATTGAGGTTTTTAAGATTTTTTAAAAATAAAAATCATACGAATTTTCTAACTATGTATGTGCCTTTGCGTGTGTGTGTGTGTGCATGTGTGTGCATGTGCATGTGTGTGTGCCTCTGCATGTGCCTGTGCGTGTGTGTGTGCCCCTGTGTGTGCGTGTGCGTGTCTCTGTGTGTGTGTGTATATATATATATATATATATATATATATATATATATATATATATATATATATATATATATATATATATATATATATATATATATATATATATATATATATATATGTGTGTGTGTGTGTGTGTGTGTGTGTATGTACGTACGTACGTATGTATATATGTATATGTATATATATGTGTATATATATGTATACACACACACATAAATATATATACATATACATATATATATATATATATATATATATATATATATATATATATATATATATATATATATATATATATATATATATATATATATATATATATATATACATATATATTATACGTATGAATATACATATATATTATATGTATGTATGTATGTATGTATATATATATATATATACATACTAGTTCTTCTCTTTTCACAGCAAAGATGGTTGAGAGGGACATAGGACGACTTCGACATGGACGTTCGACAGACCATACGGGATTGCAGAGCGAGCATCTCATATATGAAGCCTCCACTATAGCCCCGTTGATTGCACATGCCTTCAACCCGGCTATAGGGGAGGGCTTCCCAGAGGAGTGGACTAGGCATACCATTGTGCCTATCCACAAATCTGGCGACACCTTGGACCCAGTGAATTACAGGACCTTCATGATTGGCCACACCATGGCCAAACTATACGGTGCCATACTTGAGGCAGAGCTCAGCTCATATGCAAAGACTGAGGGGCTACGAGCACGAGGCAAGGCAGGTTTTCCGCGAGCTTTCTCTACTATTGATCACATCTTCATTTTGCGTTGCCTCATTGACGGGGCAAGGGTGCGGAAGAAGAGACTTTATTGCTGCTTCGTGGACTTCCGCAAAGCTTTTGATACAGTGCCACGAGAGAGGCTCTTCCAACGCCTTCAGAGCTTGGGAGTACCATCAGGGATGATTTAGGCCATCTATGCACTCTATGAGCATGTGACTGGGAGAGTACAGTGTCCAGGAGGTATGTCTGAGGCCATTGCTAGCACCATCGGTGTTAAGCAAGGCTGCCCACTCTCTCCCACTCTATTTGGTCTCTACCTGGATGAGATTGAGGACTACATTCTTCGAGCTGGAGGAGAGGGTGCAGACCTCGCAGGTACACCTGTCCACATTTTACTATACGCCGATGACATTGTCTTGATTTTAGAGTCACCCGAGGGATTACAGCACCACTTGGAGGCCCTCGATGAGTTTTGTACACAGAGGGGCTTGACAGTAAACCTTGGCAAAACCAAGGTCATGATCTTCCACACTTCCCCCATGGTGAGGAATGGAGCAGGATTCACAGCGGGTGGTGGACAGATTGAGGTGGTCACTTCCTATGTCTACCTCGGAGTCACATTCACGAGCTTACCTGGCCCCTTCAGCATGAGACAGGCAGCCACCGATAGACTCACACGAGGATATGCAGCCTTAGCCATGTTAGAGCGGAGATGTCACCAGGCACACTTCCAGGAGCCCCGCACGAAGGGATGGCTATTTGAGAGGCGATCGAGAGGCCCCTGGTACGTATGATCTCGTGACTATTTCGCGGGAAACAGTCGGTACCACATGACATCATCAGGGAAGAGCTAGCTGCACCACCCATGGTAGTAGATGCACTATTCAAGCCTATCTGCTTTATTCAGAGGATGAGGGAGCTCCCTACAGACAGACTCACACGCATAGCTATTGAGGCATCTATAGAGATATCAGAGTCAGGATATGAGAGAGCTTGGTATACTCAGGTTAGAGTATGGTTTGATAGTCATGGGCTTGATATGGACAGATTGCCGCCTTTTCAGTACGACCCAGACTCACCTCACATCCACCTCTCTCGTCATGAGAGGAATGTTGTGCTGAGACATGATCTTTGGCAGCTCTACATTAGTCAGACATGGCACACACCACACATGGGATCGAGACTATTGCACTATCGAGACCAGTTCTTAGACATCCTAGCGGATGGTTTTATCCGGCGGCCACGTTACATGGATACTTACATGCCTCATAGCTCGACGGTAGCGATTGGCCAGTTGAGGGTCTCATCACATAGACTAGAGATTGAGACTGGCAGAGCCGAAGACATTCTCAGAGAGGAGCGGATATGCAGGGTTTGCAGAGTAGAGATGGAGGATGAGGAGCACTTTGTATGCAGATGTAGCGCATATGATGGCATCAAAGGTAGATACGAGACTCTTTTTACAGGGCAGCCCACCCTCCGAGAGCTCATGGACTCTAGAGACCAACGACAGCTCGGGCGATTCCTACTAGAGATACAGAGTCACAGAGATTCCCTACTTCAGCCTACTGTAGCAGCCCATACAGGAGGGAGACAGAGTCAGCTCACAGAGTTCTTTATTCCACGACGTGCTTTTGCCCTCCCCCCCTCAGCCCACACACCGAGAGGGATGACTCTTCGGCAGGCTCAGACTACTCGAGCTAGGAGACGACCCCGTGCTAGAGGATATCGGGCCCCGAGACATCACCGACATCAGATTGCAGAGATCCAGGCTCTTCACCATCGCGCCATGGAGGAGAGACGATTCCAGATGATGGCTGATCCTGCTGCAGCTATCACGATGGCCCTGACTCCACCTCCACCTATGTATCACATCTTACACCCGCCCACTAGCACAGGATGGAGCTAGTTAGTCGTTTCAGATGCATTCCCATGCTTGTTGTACTACCCCTTCGCATATAGACTATCATAGATATCGCACTCCATACACCCCCCCCCCCCCCACTTTCATGGGTATCTCCACATGCATATCATGGAGATTTGTATGAGCTTTACCAGTTTCTTTTTCAGCACTTTTATCTTCTCTGATAGACAGAAGATACACCCATGTACATCGATTTGTCTCATAGGCCGAGTTCGGCCTCCTAATAGACGTAAAAACACTTTCTTTCTTTCTTCTCTCTCTCTCTCTCTCATACTACATATATATATATATATATATATATATATATATATATATATATATATATATATATATATATATATATATATATATATATATATATATATATATATATATATATATATATATATATATATATATATATACACATATACATACATATATATATATACATATACAAACATATATATATATATATATATATATATATATATATATATATATATATATATATATAATACATACATACATACATACATACATACATACATACATACATACATACATACATACATACATACATACATACATACATACATACATACATACATACATACATACACATATACACATATATATATATATATATATATATATATATATATATATATATATATATATATATATATATATATATATATATATATATATATGTATGTATGTATGTATGTATATATATATACATATACATATATATATATATATATATATATATATATATATATATATATATATATATATATATATATATATATATATATATATATATATATATATATATATATATATATATATATATGTGTGTGTGTGTGTGTGTGTGTGTGTGTGTGTGTGTGTGTCTGTGTATGTGTGTGTGTTAGACTCAGGAAATGACAAGGAGGAGATGGTTGAACAACACCCTAAGAGGGAGGATTAGGAGTAATCCTCAACCATGCGGTTAGCCCGTCATACTCCTAGCCAATAGGTCATGAGTGAAACTTTCAAAAATGAGCCCTACAAAGATTAGAGTGTATTTCTCAGTCCATCAGTCTAATTTAGACACATAAGGTACTATTGGAAAGCTCTGGGAATGACTTTTCCAATGGTAGCAGTAGATTGAGGATCCAAGATACCTAGCATGGATCAGAACCAGGTTCAAGATACTCAGGTTGAGAACAAGGGCTCAAGACACCAAGACTGTGAACAAGGGAATGCCTTAGGCAAGTGGCCATATAGAAGAAAGGCAAGGTTCTAGACGCCAAGGTTAAGAGCACGGGTTATATATGTCTTAGGAGCCGTGGTGTACTCGAGATGGAGATGAAGCTTAGGGTGTCCCGAGGATGTGTGGATGGCATTAAAAAAGTGCTGATTTTTTCAAAATAATCAAACAGAAGTCATGTACAATGAACGTGTTAACATATGAGATGACCAATAACAACAAAACTTAGAGAAAAGGTTGTTCTTTAAGTAGAAACGTATACAAAGCACATTCAAGATTCTGAGTTGACTCTAAAAGGGACAAGTGGCAAGTCATATATATTTTGTTATGTCCAAGAAGAAAAAAAAAAAAAAAAAAAAAAAAAATCATTCTAGAGCATGGCAAGGCCCATGATCAGTTCGGTTTACAAGGAAAGCATCTCATATATGGACGCATGACTCTAGCACCGCTCATTGCTAACCTCTTCAATCGTGCACTGGTTGAAGGGTTCCCTCACTCGTGGACTAAGCACAGCATTGTGCCCATTGATAAGTAAGGCGATGTTATGGATCCAGCCACATATCGGACAATTGTGATTGGCCCCACAGTGGCCACGTTATATGGAGCGGTACTAAAGACAAATTTGAGCACTCTCATCGAGAGGAAGTGTATCAGGGATTGACGAAAGGAAGGATTCAGACGAGATTACTCTACCATTGACCACATCTTCACTTTGAGATGCCTGATTGACCAGGCAAGAGTGGGGAAAAGGAGATGCCTACTCGATATCGGGGCTCTAGAGGAGATGATATGTGGGATATACGCCCTACATGAGATAGTATCGGCTAGAGTGACATGTCCGGGCAGTCTATCAGATTAACTTGCTAGCACCATCAAGGTGAAGCAAGGGTGCCTTCTCTCGCCCACACTTTTTGGGTTATACGTTGATGAGATAATGGACTTCATACAACATTTTTTTTTATTTTCTGAGTCGGGGATGGGGGCCCTAGAAGGCTTACCCGATCAGAAGGCAGAATCTATCCGCCGCTTCATCTTCTGAAGAAGACTTATACGTGACCTTGCAACCCGAAGATTGTGGTCAACTAACCCCGAGGGATCAGTGTGGTGAGATACCGGCTTCATAACAAAGCAGGGAGGAGATGGCATTGAGGTACGAGGGACCATGGTCCACATTCTTTTATATGATGACGATATTGTCTTGGTTTCAGAGGCTGCAGACGGTCGACAACATCAATTATAGGGCCTAGACAATTTCTGCACACATAGAGGGCTATGAGTGAACCTTGGTAAAACCAAGGTTATGATCTTTCATACATCAGCACAGGTGAGGAGACATAGTTCTTCCACAGCAGCATGCCAATCCATCGAGGTAGTTAGCTCATATGTATACCTAGGCATGACATTCTCACGCTCCATCAGGCAGCAGCACAGAGAGCACGGCGCCGACCACGCATGGGCGGATACCGTCGACCAGGACTATATCAGGAGGATATCTCACGCATCAGGACAGCGTACGACCACATGATGGAGAACAGGCGTACCATCCCCTGGGTTGTCTTCCTTCAGGAGGCACTGAGACCACCACCGATGTATCACACACTACACCCACCTCCACCCATCACCAATAGCTAGGGTGTTTTTACTCACATTATGGATCCCCCATGTATTAGGTGGCCACTATCTACAGAGTCAGAGCCACATCTCCCCAGCCTCTTCCAGTCCTATATAGCTTTGTGTAGCGATATACTTTTTATTTCATTTCATCTTCTACACAGGGTTACTACACTTGTATATGGTTTTTGTCTCATAGCCCAAGTTTGGCCTCCAAAAGACGTTAATATGACTTTCTCTCTCTCTCTCTCTCTCTCTACGTGGGGATGAGTTTGTACACAGAGGGGCTTGACAGTAAACCTTGGCAAGACCAAGGTCATGATCTTCCACACCTCCCCCATGGTGAGGAATGGAGCAGGATTCAGAGCTTGCAGTGGACAGATTGAGGTGGTCACTTCCTATGTCTACCTCGGAGTCACATTTACGAGCTTGCCTGGCCCCTTCAGCATGAGACAAGCATCCACCGATAGACTCACACGAGGATATGCAGCTTTAGCCATGTCGTGAGAGGAATGTTGTGCTCAGACAGGATCTCTGGCAGCTCTACATTAGTCAGACATGGCACACACCACACATGGGATCGAGACTATCTCACTATCGAGACCAGTTCTTAAACATACTAGCAGACGGTTTCATCCAGCGACCACACTACATGGATACTCACATGCCTCATAGCTCGAGGGTAGCGATTGGCAAGCTGAGAGTCTCATCACACCGACTCGAGATTGAGACGGGCAGAGCTGTAGACATTCCCAGAGAGAAGCGGATATGCAGAGTATGCAGAGTATGCAGAGTAGAGATGGAGGATGAGGAGCACTTTGTATGCAGATGTAGCGTATATGATGACATCGGATGCAGATACGAGATTCTGTTTGCACGGCAGCCCACCCTCCGAGAGATCATGGACTCTAGAGACCAGCGACAGCTCGGGCGATTCTTACTAGAGATACAGAGTCACAGAGATTCCCTACTCCAGCCTACTATAGCACTCCATACAGGAGGGAGACAGAGTGAGCTCACTGACTTCTTTATTCCACGACGTGCTGCAGCCCTCCCCCCCTCAGCCCACACACCGAGCGGGGTGACTCTTCAGCAGTCTCAAATTTCTCGAGCTAGGAGACGACCCCGTGCTATAGAATATCGGGCCCCGAGACTTCACCGACACCAGATTGCAGAGATCCAGGCTTGTGACCATCGCGCCATAGACGAGAGACGATCCCAGATGATGGCCGATCCCGTTGCAGCCATCATGGTGGCCCTGACTCCACCTCCACCTATGTATCACATCTTACACCCACCCACTAGCACAGGATGGAGCTAGTTAGTCGTTTCAGATGCATTCTCATGGTTGTTGTACTACCCTTTTGCATATAGACTATCATAGATATCACACTCCATACACCCCCCCCCATTTTCATGGGTATCCCCACATGCATACTACGGAGATCTATATCAGCTTAACCAGTTTCTTTTCAGCACTTTTATCTTTTCTGATTGACAGAAGATACACCCATGTACATCGATTTGTCTCATAGGCCGAGTTCGGCCTCCTAATAGACGTAAAAACACTTTATTTCTTTCTCTCTCTCTCTCTCTCTCTCTCTCTCTCTCTCTCTCTCTCTCTCTCTCTCTCTCTCTCTCTCTCTCTCTCTCAGCCTGTTCCCATCAGCCCCTCCTGCCGTGTCGCCCCTCAGCCCATCAGCCGGCTCAGACCATCTGCTGCCTCAGCCCATTCAGCCCGTCTACTGCCTCAGCCCCATAACCCTGATCAGCCTGCCTCCTGCACTGCGTTCGTCTGAGGCACCAGACCCGAAACCCTAACTGCTCTTCTCTCTTCCTCTCACCACCCCATCCCTGCGTGCTGCCTCCCGAAGCTGCCCTGCAACCCTAAACGGCCCTCCGATCAGTCTCTCATACTGCCCCATCACCCAACTCCCTAACCCTAACCATCACCATCCCTAATCTACCGAAACTAACACTAACCCTAATCCTAAACACTAAAACCCAACCCGCCCTCCATGCCTCCCAAAGTAACCCTAACCCTAAGCCAAAACCCTAAATCCCAACCCCAACCCCAATGCCAACCCAACCCTAACCCTAACCCTAACACAAGCCCTAATCCTCTCTCTCTCTCTCTCTCTCTCTCTCTCTCTCTCTCTCTCTCTCAGCCTAACCTAGCCCTAACCTTAAGCCGAAACCCTAACCCCTCTAAACTCTAACCCGATCTTACCAAAAACCTAAACCTAAACCTAACCCTAAGCCAATCCTTCCCGACCTTCTTGAACCTCCTCCACTTTAGGATCCTCTTGAAACCCTAACCCTAATCTGCACCTAACCCGAGTTCAAACTTAGTTTGAAACCCTAACCCTAGCCTACCTTAACTCTCTCTCTCTCTCTCTCTCTCTCTCTCTCTCTCTCTCTCTCTCTCTCTCTCTCTCTCTCTCTCTCTCTCTCTCTCTCTCTCTCTCTCTCTCTCTCTCTCTCTCTCCCCCCCCCCCCTCCCTCCCCCCCCCCTCCCTCCCTCCCCCCCCCCCCCCTCCCTCCCTCCCTCCCTCCCTCCCTCCCTCCCTCCCTCCCTCCCTCTCTCTCTCTCTCTCTCTCTCTCTCTCTCTCTCTCTCTCTCTCTCTTTGAGATGCCTGATCGACCAGGCAAGGGTGAGGAAGAGGAGATTATATTGTTGCTTTGTGGACTTTCGCAAAGCATTTGACACTGTTCCCAAGGAACAACTCTTCATACAGCTACTTGATATCGGGGCTCCGAAGGAGATGATACGGGGGATCTACGCCTTATACGAGAGAGTATCCGGTAGAGTCAGATGTTCGGGGGGCTTATCTCATCCACTTGCTAGCACTATCGGGGTGAAGCAAGGATGTCCTCTTTCACCCACCCTCTTTTATATCTACATTGATGAGATAGTGGACTACATACAAGAGCAGGGGAGTGATGGCATTGAGGTACGTGGATCCACGGTCCATATTCTTTTATATGCTGATGATATTGTACTGGTTTCAGAGTCTGCAGAAGGTCTACAACATCATCTACATGGCCTAGATGACGATGACTTTTGTTCACACAGAGGATTATCTGTGAACCTTGGTAAAACCAACATCATGATCTTTCATACATCAAGCACAGGTACACAGACATAGTTTGTTCAGAGCAGCAGGTGGACCGATTGAGGTGGTCGGATCATATGTTTACTTGGGGGTGACATTTACAGCAGCATCAAGGGTCTTCTCTATGTCTCAGGCAACCCGTGACCGTATCACACATGGGTATGCAGCACTAGCTTTGATGGAGAGGCAGTCCCACCAAGCATATTTTCAGCAGCCCCGCACAAAGGGGTGGCTCTTCGACACCTTGGTTACGCAAACTCTCATGTAGAGGGCAGCCATATGGGGACCAAGCTTAGCTACATCAGTATGGACAGCATTAAAGAGGCCACAGATCCTCATGATTGCCAGACTTATCCGTAGCAAGCCTTCCGTACCACATGATATTATTAGAGCAGAGCTCGTTGTACCACCGATGCTAGTTGAGGCACTGCTCGAGACAATATGCCTATTACACAGACTCCAGAGCATGGATACAGAGCGCATTGCCTATCGTGCTTTCCAGGCATCACGTGATATGGCATTAGCAGGCGACACCTTCTCATGGTATTTCCTTCTTGAATCCTCTTTGTCGATTTGATGTAGCAAAGATGTGGTACTTTTTTGCTTGCCTCTTTGGTCAAATTATGCTTGCATTAGTCTTTGAAAAAGAAGAAGGCCTGTTGGCCTTTGAGCTTGTGCTTCCATGATTGAGTCCTTTTGCTTCATAGGGTTGTTGACACACATAACATTTTCTTTGCAAAGATTAGTCTCGGAAGAACTAAGAGATTGCATGATAGCTGGATTTGTGATCATACAATTATCTAATTCTAATGTAATACATTGTTCATGGACCCAAACTTGAAGAGGTTGGCTTCTAAGATTTAAGTTGACTACATGGTCGAAAATCCAATCTTGACCCAAGACAAGTGGTCCTGTAAGGTCCTCATCTTCACACACTAGCATTTTGACTGTCATTGGTCATCTTGAAGGTAGAATAGAAGCTCCACCTCACCCAAACAAGGGGTCTCCACACCTCCCAACCCTATGAGATAGGCTTCGATGGGATTGATGTTCAATTGAAGATCTTGGCACTATGAGAGTCTGACTGCACTATTTGCCGCACTTGACTCAATCATTGCTCTCACCGCCCGTACATTATTTCCTTGTCCTACCTCTGTGGTCACAAAGGGACAGCCATTATTCCTCACATTCACTCTTGCAGAACAGCTAAGGATGCTTTGGATACACTTACCACATTGTACCAGGCTAGGAATGAGGCTCATGTTGCTTACCTCCAAAAAAAGTTGGAGAGTGAGCACATCAATGAAGGTGATTATATGGACATCTTTTTAACAAAGATCAAAGAGTTGAAGGAACAATTGATTTTTGTTGATGAGGTTATATCAGATAGCTCACTTGTGCAGACCATTTTGAATGGTCTTCCTAATTCATATTAGATTTTTGTTTCTACTCTTTGTTTGATGATGAAAGGCAATCCAAATGCCTTGTCATTTGAGGAGTTAGTTTTTGTTTTGTTGCAAGAAGATCAGTCTAGGCAGAACAGGTCAATTATGCGTGTTGCAAATCAAGCTTTCTTGGCTAGTCAAAAGGGCAAAGGTAAATTGAGCTCATCTACTAGCAAGCAGAAATCTGCAAATGCTGCACATTTGAAGAAGGAAGACAAAGATGAGAAGAAATCAGAAACACAGAAATTGTTTTGCAAGCACTATAAAGGAAATGATCATATCATAAAGAACTGTCCAAAACTGGATGCTAAAGAGGCAAAGCAGAAAGAGGCAGGAATGGTTGTTGCAGAGGCCTCTACATCAAAAACAGAGTCTGCTAATCTTGTGCAAGAAGAAGAATGGGCATTTACTATTTGCAGTTTTGACTCGTCTTCTCATGAGAAGTGCATGTCATAGTAGACTCAGATGTTTTGTACTTTGATAGTGGGGTGATCAAACATATTACCTTGCAACATTGTTTATTCTCTTCACTCCAGCCTGACCCTACATGGAATACTATCACATGCACCAACAACTCCTCTTATCCTGTCATGGGAGTTGGTAAGATCATTTTGACTACTACTGATGGTAGTTCTTTCACTTTGTTAGATGCTTTATTTGTACCAGGGATCAAGAAAAATATGTTATCAGTTTTTGCATTAGCCAAGATTGGCTTGGTTGTGAAATTTGTTGATGACAGATGTACAATTCATGATCTGTCAAATGGTGACATGGTTATTGCTTCTCGCATTTTATGTCGTGGGCTATACAAGCTCATAGACTATGAAAGATCTGTGAGTGATTCGGCATGTGCATTACATGATTCTCAGGCTATGTCAGATGCAAAGCTTTGGCATGCACTCTTTGGTCATTTGAATTTTGCTAGTTTGCTACACCTGCAAAATTTTGATATGGCGTCTTCTTTGCCCAAGCTTGAGGCACCCAGAAAACATGTCTATGAAGGTTGTATTTCGGGTAAAATGAACCATTCCTCCTTTCCAAAAGATGGTTCAGTTCGGGCTATGCAAAAATTGCAGCTTGTACATAGTGATGTCTATGGTCCTATGCAGACACCTTCTTTTGGAAACTATCTTTACTTTGTGACTTTCATTGATGATTTTTCTAGGCATGCATGGGTATATCGACTCAAAGCAAAGTCCGAAGTGTTTATGTGCTTCAAACAATTTTTGCTTTTGGCTGAAAAACTGTCAGCATGTAAAATGGGCACCCTCCGTTCTGATCGAGGGGTATATGTCTTCTAATTTTAATGCATTTTTGGCTGAACATGGGATAAAACATCAATGTACAGTTTCGTATACACCTCAACAAAATGAAGTTGCTGAACGAAAGAACAGATCACTCATGGAGATGGCAAGGTGTAAAGTCAAGAGCCAGGCCTTACCACATAGTTTTTGGCTTGAGGATGCTATGTATGCAACATATGTACTAAATAGGTGCCCCACTAAAGCACTGTACTCTATCACTCCATATGAGGCTTGGCATGATCGCAAGCCATTTGTTGCTCATCTGCATGTTTTTGGTTGTTTGACATATGCATTAGTGCCTGAACAACATCGCAGAAAATTGGATGATAAAGTAGTAAAATGTATTTTTGTTGAGCATAGTTCTGAAAGTAGAGACCATTGTCTGTATCATCCACAAACTAAACGTATTTGGTTAGCCATGGTGTTGTTTTTGTGGAGATGCTATTCAGCCATTGCTTTCATGTACTAAGGAGACATCTGTTAGCTCCAACGACATGTATGATACTTTGCTGCCTCTTTTTACAGGTGGACAATCTAGTGCTAGTCCTAGAGGCAACTTCTCAACCTTTGCACGTTTCATATGATGACGCAGATCATCCCATTTCCGATGCAGATTTACATGATGCACTTGTTGATGCACCTCTATCATATTGTACTCGAACAGGCTCTCACCGTGCCTCTTTTGCATTCAGATTGCTATGCTATGGCTACATCTAGTCTATGTGATGAGATTGAACTTGTTTCATTTGATGAAGCACAAAATTATGAACATTAGATGGATGCAATGCAATCTGAATATGATGTATCATGAAAAATGGTACCTTGACTTTATGTGATTTGCCTCCTCGCAAGAAGGCCATTGACACTAAGTGGGTATACAAGCTGAAGCATAAGCCTGATGGAACAATTGATAGGTACAAGTCTAGGCTTGTTTCAAAGGGTTATGCGCAGGAAAGAGGCATTGATTTTGATGAGACCTTTGCACCTACATGCTATATGATTACTATTCGGAGCATATGTGCACTTGCAGCCCATCATGGTTGGAATGTACATCAGGTGGACATTAAAACAACATTTCTGAATGGTGACCTGCATGAAGAAGTGTATGTTTTTCAGCCCCGTGGCTTTGTGTAGAAAGGGCATGAAAACCAGGTGTGCAGGTTAAAGAAGGCATTATATGCTTCAAAGCAAGCACCACCTGCTTGGTATGAGAAGATACATGCCTATCTAATTGCACATGGTTTTGAGAACAATCCAACTGAAAGCATCTTATATGTTAAGCATGCTAATGATGTGCTTCTGATCATTGTTGTCTATGTTGATGACATGCTGCTCATTGGTCCTATTGAGAAGCATATTGCTGATTTTAAGGCTGATTTGCATGCCTCATTTGAGATGTCTGATTTGGGGTGTTTGCATCATTATTTGGGCATTCAGCTTATGCACGTTGATAGTGGAATGACTTTGTGTCAAGCAAAATATATTGACACATTATTGTAGTGTTTTGGCCTTGACGATTGTAAACCTATTGCCAATTCTATGGAGATAGGTTTACGATTGAGTCTTCATGATGCTGGAGATGCATTTGATGCCGTTGTCTATTAGTAGGTTTGTTGGATGCCTGATTTACTTATGCATTACTCGGCCATAATATCAATTTGTTGTCTCAAAGATGAGCTGGTTTATGCATTGCCAAGGTGTCAAGCATTGGCAGGAAATTAAGCTCATCTTTCATTACTTGAGTGGTACCCAACTACTTGGGTTGTTTTATCCCAAGGGGGGATCACTACCACCAGATTTGCATGCTTTTTTGACTCTAACTGGGCTGGTTACTATGACACTCGTGTGTCCACTAGTGGTTTTCGCTTCATGCTTGGTAGCTCATGCATATCTTGGCTGAGCAAGAAGTAGCTTACTATGACCACTTCTAGTTGTGAGGCTTAGTATAGGGCAGCTTTCACAATGACTGTTAAGTGTGTGTGGCTCAGACACCTTATGGCTGATTTGGGTATTGGCCAACAGTCTTCTGCCACCACCATCTTCACTGCCAGTTAGATCACATTGGCAGTTGCGAGGAACCCTGTGTTCTATGCTCGCATTTAGCACATTGAGGTGCATTATCATTATGTCAGGGAGAGGTTCTCTGCTGGGGAAATCATCTTGGCATATGTGCCCACACAGGAGAACATTGCAGACCTTTTCACGAAGGCTCTACCTAGGGAGAAGTTTGAAGCTTTCCGCAAAGCTTTGGGCTTACTTCCTTTTGTGGAGTAATTTCCACACAGCTTGGCACTTCCTTATACATAAGTGTCAGCTAATGTTCACCGCATCACTCCCAAGGGGGATTTGTTAATATATTTAGGTAGTGATGTGTGTGAAGACTCTAGGATTAGCGGGGCACTTTTTTCCGTCTTTAAGAGGTTTTTTCCCCTCAGCTTGTATATACGCATATTGCCCTAATGGACTACTTATCTTTGTAGATTCTAGTGGTAATACATTTAGTATTGTGTGTTGTGCTCCAAGCTTCTTCTTCTTCCTTGTGTTGTTCATGTGCTTCCACAGACATCTAACTCCAACAGAGCTGAGATGAAGATAAAAAGAAAAATAAAATAAAAAGTAAAGAAAAGAATAAGATCTGATGGAGAGTTGGATTGTAAGAAATAAATGGAGGGAACAAAGTACAATTCTATAAACTGAGTTAATAGAGCTTAGTATATGCTAATGCTTAGGATAAGTTGATGGAGATGAACATGTTAAATGAACGAAAGATCTATGAATCTAATGGTTTATTCATATGATTTCTTATCTGATTGTGGAAACGAAAACGTAATAAGATGTATGCAAAGCTTGCATCTAGCTATTTCTCTAAATTCGTACTAATTTTCATAAACTTGCATGAAATACACATATATTTGTTTCTAAGTGTCAGAAGGATTTCATCACTCCAACCGGCATTCAGAAAAATTAAAAATTTTCTTCCAAGATGGTTATCTCTAAACTCTCAAAAATATGTTTTATGTGAGCTTTTGATTTGACTAATCTCTCTCTTTAAGTGCTTGCAAGTTGAAGAAGATGAACATGTGCTCTTATCAATACATGAAGAGAAATTTTTCTTTCATTTAAACCTTTTATATATAACCCTAGAGAAATTTTTCTTTCATTTAAACCTTTTATATATAACCCTCAGTATCTTTAGGTATTGTGTGATACCCTATGCATATACCCTAAGTGCTTAGTATTTATGTGTGCATATGCATGTGTATGCATGTGTATGCATGTGTATTGATAGATAAGAGTGAATTGTGCTTATGCAGCATCTGTGATTGTAGGTATATATATGAAGGTGTGTGCCTATGTGTATTCTTTACCAAAGGGCAATATGTTAGTGTTTCATACCATCTAGGTAGGCCAAATGAAATTATGCAACCTTATGTATATGTATGATCCCTAGGCATTTATTCTAAATGTGAGTTACCTTAAGTAGGTATGAGTGTGTGAGTGAATATTACCCTAAAACATAAATGGGTATAAATGTGATTGACCTTATGTGCCTAAGGGAAACAATATAATCCTTATGTGTGTAAAATCCTATTTGATTGAATGTATGTAAATGTGGCCATATACATATGTGTGCATAGGTAAATGTGTATCTAGGCCTTATGGGGGTATGTATGTTTATAAGTAACATAATATATATG
>MU260068.1:950000-952500 GCA_020310875.1 Ceratopteris richardii
CCAGCTATTATCCACTCCTTTTATATTCTGTTTTGTACCCACACTTTATTTTCCTTTTCGGATCACAATGCATTGGATCACAGATAACCCTCTGTGTCTGCAAAAGTCATCTAGGCCATGTAGATGTTGTTGTAGACCTTTGCAGACTTTGAAACGAGTACAATATCATTAGCGTATAAAAGAATATGGACAATGGACCCACGTACCTCAATGCCATCACCCCTTGCTGCAGTATGAAGTCCACTATCCCATCAATGTAGAGACCAAAGAGGATGGGTGAAAGAGGGCATCCTTGCTTCACCCCGATAGTGCTAGCAAGTGGATGAGATAAGCCCCTTGGACATCTGGCTCTACCAGATACTCTCTCGTATAAGGCGTGGATCCCCCATATGATCTCCTCCGAAGCTCCGATATCAAATATTCGTATGAAGAGTCATTCCCTAGGGACAGTGTCAAATGCTTTGCAGAAGTCCATAAAGCAACAATATAATCTCCTCTTCCTCACCCTTGCATGGTCGATCAGACATCTCAAAGTGAAGATGTGGTCAATGGTAGAGTAATCCCATATGAAACCTGCCTGTCCTGGAGCCATGATACCCTTCCTCTTAGCGAGAGTACTCAACTTTGTCTCTAGTACCGCCCCATATAACTTGGCCAATATAGGGCCAATCATGATCGTCCAGTATGTAGCTGGATCCATAGTATCTCCTGACTTATGAATGGGCACTATGGTGTGCTCAGTCCATGAGTCAAGGAACCCTTCAACCAATGCACGATTGAAGTGGTGGGCAATGAGCGGTGCCAGGGTCGTATCTCCGTAGATGAGGTGCTCTACTTGTAAACCGAAATGGTCTCTGTAGTCAATGGGGGGCTGGTCTGGGATCTCGTATAGGATCCATGCATAGATATGCCCATACTTGTTTAGCTGACGTTTCTGACTTCTGACGTTTAGCCGACGTCCGACGGGTATGGTAAAACATATCTAACGTTAGTTGACGTCGCCGAATTTTTTATTAAAAAAGAATATATATATATATATATATATATATATATGTGTGTGTGTGTGTGTGTGTATGTATATATACATATACATATACATATATATGTATGTGTGTTTATGTGTGTGTATATACACACACACATACACATCATACGTCATTCATCATACACACATAAAGATATGTTATATGTACATAAAGCAAACGTAATGTCAAGTGATTCATTGATGCATAATTTTGTAATGAATACCAAAACATCATGAAAAGAAAGCTGAAACTTGAAACTACCAAAACATCCAATTATCACTTGATCTTAAGTTAATACAAATTACAAACTTATTCTTACAAGATAAGAAATATGATGACAAATTGACATTACAATTTAATGTACAAATTAGAACAGTCATACAATTTAATGTACAAATTAGAACAGTCAACTGACAACCCCATTATCAATTGACAATGCACTGTGCACATATGAATCATGGTGGTGTATCATGTGACATAACACAATTAGGCATAATCCATTAGGACATAACACATAAAGGCCTTCAACATTGTCAATAGCGCTGCAGCCTCCTCATTGAGCTATAGACTAGGTCAAGAGGCCCTCTACAACAAAATGCATACAGTGATACAGAAAATCTGCAGCCGTTTCACTTCAGTCTCTGCCGACAGCTTCAATCAGGGCTCTCCTCTTTGGTAGGATGGCGAGGGGGATGCCAAGGGTGCTCTAGGGCTCTCTTGACCTCTTGTAGTGCTGTAGAGAAAAGGGCCCATGCAGGGAATTGACACACATCGGCTCAGGCCAGATCTGAGTGCATACGAAAATAAACCTCTGATTTTTTTTTTCATGCAATAGTCACGTCATAAACGCGTTACTGACGCCTGGGTTAGTAACCCTTAACCTGATGTCAGAATAAACGATTCTGATGCGTCAGGTTACAAGTATGGATATGCCAAGTGCTTGGGTCTCGGATGGGTGTCTTCTGTCTCCTCATGCCACTACACTGTTGCCATGCCACTATGCTGTCTCGACTTATGAGCAAATGGTAAATATCCCAGTATTGTCTCTCCTCCCAATCTCGCCGTTTGCGATGAGTAAGGCATTGCATGCGACGCTGCACTTGTGTGTGTGTTATCCCCTCTATGCTCTAAAATCCGTAGGTGCTTCCGTAGCTCATGACAATGTGCATTATACTAGCGGTTCTGGGGCATGGATCCTGTTCGTGGAGGGTGTATATGTGTGCGGTGTGGGAAGCTGCGGAGAGTTGAGTCCTGTAGGATGGCGGTGAACTCTGACGTAAGTGTGTCCAAGGGTGAGAGTGGATCGAGGGAGAGTAGGTGGGTGTGTAAATGGTGTGCATAAACATGTGAGAGCTTGTGTGTGAAGTGTATCGTGGTGTGTGTCTCAGTGGGTGAGGGAGGGTCTAATGGAATAGGAGATGAGAGTGTGAATGTGATAAAATATATGGTCAGCACCAAGTGGGCGTCGTCCAATA